>JAYJMH010052069.1:0-13449 GCA_036873815.1 Phacellophora camtschatica | reverse complement strand
CCCCCCCCCCCCCCCCCCCCCCCCCCCCCCCCCCCCCCCCCCCCCCCCCCCCCCCCCCCCCCCAGGGGGGGCCTAAAATTGCCCGAAGGGGCCAGGGGCTTTTGGCAAGCATTGTTGCATCTGTGGTTTTTGGGTCGTCGATGATCCCTGTAATATAACTGAATTCCATTTCAATGACTTCCAGTGATTATTCACCACTCCATTTTTTATCTTCAAAGATTGTCAACAACTGTATGAAAACTAGGCAAGGATAAATATTCTTTGGCGTACTGCAGTATGCCACTGGGGAAAAATGTTGAATTATTGTAAAGAATATTTACCTATGAAGCTAGGCTTCACGATACAAAGCTTGTTCTGGGGGTCTGTGATGATTTTTTTGATCGAATTTAACTTGCTGGCCTATCATGTGTGATATTTCAAAGCCGTTGTGTCTCAAAATTTACCATTAAATCTCTGACTAGCCTTTTCTCTCGTCGATGTTTCCTTGTCTGTTAGTCCCTTTTTTAGGTTTAAAAATGTAAGAAGCTCCTTCTTTATTTAGATTCTCCTTTGAAATATCACCACTGATATTTCATGAAATCGTTACTGCTATGATATTAGCTCTAAAAATAAGCCAGGAAACATAAGTTGTGCAATGGGAAATCCAAAGGGACAAACAATTGCTCCATCTCTATTAAGCCTTTTGTCCAACAACCTCTTTGAACAAGCTATGCCACCAAATAAACTTGTCCGGCAATTTACTTTTTCAGCTTTCAGACTTAGTCTTACATGTTTTCTGTGCTTTCTAATGTGATGAGTATTGTAGCGTATATGGGGAACCTCGATGAAGTTTGTACTCACTAATTTGAATATTTTTTAGCCCTCCCCTTTTATGCCAAAAAACAATAGAAAAAGCCGATAATAACAACAGATGTACGCTTTCTGTTTACCCCTTCTCCACAGTACGTACGTACTTTATGGATGCCCCCCTCCCCCCCTATGGCTTTTGCAAGCGTTGTTACTTTTTAGGCCATCCGATATATTACTTTTTCTTAAGAATTTGGATTTAGAAAGATGAATTTTTACTAGAAATATATTCAGTTTACAATTGGATGATTCATGATAAATTTTCAATGTCGCGCTCAATCTTAGAAGTATATATACTACCATGTCACCTTAAAAATGTCGATTTTGTTACCAATCTCTGCGCAGTTATGTAAAGGAAAGATTGAATTATTTGTCGCAATATTAAATACATTGCTGAATGCAGCTGCTTAAACTCATGACATTTAGCGGTTTTATGAGTAACCTTGTTTTTATGCATGTTATCATGCAGTTCTCGATGATCATTAAATCTATTTAATGTTGTTAAAAATTTCAGAATTATCACGCGAAATCATAATATGCGCCTATAAATCACAACAAACATGCTTTTTGGCTGGAATTATAGAGTTATTGAAAAGTATGGCTCAAAACGTAGGTTACACAAGAATTTCGTCCAGTACTGAAAGTTTCTGAAAAATTTCCACTTTTGATTACTGAAAGTTTCATAGCAGTTAACGGCTGTTAAGAAAGAGAATCTGAATTTCATATTTGATATAACATTTTTGTGCGAACAGAACATAACTACAAAACAGAACTAGCACTCATACAGTCAGGAAGTTAGTATGTTTTGAATATATGGAAAAGGAAATTAAACAAGTTTGTTAGCAAATATTTTTCCAGTGCTCAAGTTTCCCAAATTTTTGAGGAGCCGAGTTTTGGGTTTCTTGTAATCCGGTTTCTTATGAAAAAAAAATGCGTGTTGGTAAGATTTAATTACGGCATCATTTCTAAACGTGGCCAAAATAGCAATTTTTTCTTAAATTGATTTGTTGTTTCCCTTGGTTCCCGAGAGGTAAATTTTTAAGATTGGTAACACAATCGAATTTTGGTAATTTTAAAAGTGTTGAGAATTTTTTCCTGGTCATCACCCGACATTTACATCAGATTGTTAATTCGATTTTTTTGAGCAACAACGAACTTTATTCTTATAGTTCTCCATATATTAACATATTTGGAGATCAAATGAATTTGAGTGGTTGGGAACGAGGCATGAAAAAGCATCCATTGCTGTATTGTCTACAACGTTAAATTGTCCTGTTAAATTGAGTCGGTCGCAAGTGGAAACAATATTCCCTTGCCACGGGTTGCAGTATACTTCAATGCAGCCTACAGATTTCGCTAGGCAAAAATTGCGGCTCTTGTGACAATATTTTTTTCCTGTACATAATTTGAATAGAGTACAAAATTTCTGCTATTTTGCCACTGCGCGCATTAGTTACTGGGGTAGATACATTGTTTTATTGCTTTGTAGAGTGCAAGTTGTGGTGCGTTTTCAGTATTTTGCAATTTACGTGGCCTTACAAACAGAACAGGATGGGATGATGCCATTTTTATCGTTTCATGCAAACGAAAATCCTAAATTTCTTGCCAAGTTTACCGAACGTGCAAGACATTTGAACCTATTTTAAATCGACGGGTAAATAAAAAACTTGAGGTATATCACTAGATTTTGATTTTTTAGTTAGTTAAGTTTTATTTGCCACTGAATTAAAAGTTTACAATTTAAAATTTAAATAAAAGTATAAAATTTTACACAATTCGTAAAGTAAAAAATGAATAAAAAATAATGCCGATATATTTTAATATACAGAATTGTTTTATGCCATATAAATATTTAGCTAAATACTTCAAACATAGAAGAGCGATCCGTAAGCAAAAGTAGGCTAGGTCATCATGCATCTTATATTTTTTTCCGCACGCAAAAATTCTGTATCACGTGGTAACGGGCCATGAAAATACTATATTTTGTTATCGTCACGCGCAAAAATCCGTCCAAGCACTTCTGTTTCTTAAGTCTGGATAGCTGCAATATCTGTTTATAAAACCATTCAGGTGCATTTTGCGAATGTTGAATGTAATTTTTTATGGCTTTTGATCTTTAGCTTTACACCTGGAAAAATTTTTAAAGCGTTAGCTGAAGTTTTTATTTTCGCGATGTGATCAGAAAAATAAATTTCTCATTCTAATTCTACGATCTTAGTTTTAACCACGTAAGGGCTGTTGTAGCAGGAATAACGCTAGGATTTTTATGACGAAGGGGCTAACACTTCCGATATATTTATTGATTTTGGTCTTGGGCAGAGACGTAGGAGCCGTGCCCCCGGGATTTTGGAACGCCCATTTTGTGACACTGTGCCTTTTTGCCCTTTTAAACAATTGGTAAAATTCCTTCTCTAGAGTGGTGCCCCCCTCAAGCAGGAATTGCTTCCTACGTCTGGTCTTGGGACAAATTTTTATTGGGTGCCAACATAGTTTTCTGTCGGTAGAATTGCATACCGGTTGCGAAAATAAGCCTCCGTTTACACGACGCAAACTGAATTGTATGCCTAATGTATTTAGTGGAATCAGTAACCAGTCAAATGTAAAGCGTGCCATAAAATCGTAACGGCATCATGGGAAATTTTATGAGGCGTAAGCTACATACAATTTTTCCGGCTGAATGCGTTTACACGATGCTGGCAGCATGATTTGTTTCGTAAACGGTGCAGCATTCCCCAGGGGGAGGGGGTATTTTCTAATTTGCAATACTCGGGTCCATGTTAATATTCGGGGTCTGAAATTTTTACAAAATCAGTGTTTACGATCTGTGAATCAGCAATATTTGTGGTCTGTGAGTTCGAAAGAAAGGGAAAATTGACATTTGGGGTCTGTGAATTATTAGGAAGTACCCCCTGAAAGTCTTTCTCGAGGTGAATTAAACAAATTATTTTAAGGTTAATTATCAAATGATTCTTTTCAAATTCTATTGAACTGTTTAGGAAATTTGATGCTAAACATTTCAAATTTGTAAATTTTATTTTCGTATTTGATCTAAGGTTCACGAAAATACTATAAAGATACCGCTAGTTTGTTTACAAAAATTAAATTGGAGGGTTACGAATTTTATCTCTATTTTAATTTCTATTGTTAATTTTCCATTTTATCATTTCATCATATAATATATTCGTGAATAACTGTACTTTGGTACGCGTCTTTATTGATTGATTGATTGATTCCATTGATTGATTTCGTTATTTATTGACTGCTTCTTATCAAGTCCCCCCCCCTCCCCCGTGAAATTGTCAAGGGTGGGCAGATGCTACTACTTTTGTGGTACTATCGGCCTTTATGGGTTTTCCAAAAATCAAGGCTTTTTCGCTAATTTTGGCAGCCTTTTTGTCATGATTTTGGAAATTATGCCGCAAATATCGGACATGCAAGGCATCTGAAACAAGCTAGGCATCTGACTCGTGGAGAAGACAGTATAGTTCACTTATAATTGAAGCATTCCCCCCTCAAGGTCCTCGCTTTGTGCCTAACGTAAGTTTAACCTGACGTAAGTTTTACGTGGCGTATATTTAATGCAATTTAACTTTTTCACGTAACATAACTAGTTTAGAAAAATATCTCAGCATTCCTAGGCCCTATAATTTTTCCGAGTAACGTGTAATAACCACCTTTTTTCTGGACACCCTGTACATTTACAGTACGCTATACTTCTGGTCCGCTATGCACTGTGGTGCAACAACAAGTTGGGCAGCCAAAGGCCCCGAGCAAATTTGTTTTCAGCAGGGTAACCAGAGGGGCTCCCGACTTTGTTTTCCCCAGGGCCCCCGGGTTGTTGGTTGCGCAACTGGCTATACATACGACTCGCTATACAGATAATGTGTCCAACATTGTATAAGTTTTTTATTTGATGTGAAGTTTTTCTTTATTCACATGCACTTATGGGCCACCCACCCTAAAATTCAATAGCCTACACATCTTTACCCGAAGGCTAGTCTTTTCCATTCCTGGGATTAATATGTTACTCTCTGGTCTTGGTCTGTTATGGTCTGGTCCATTACTCCATGCTCTTTTCCAAGACGTAGTGGCGCTGCGTGGGAAATGACGTCACGGTACCAGACCAGATCATTGCAATGGCCTAAAAACAAGTGAGACGAGAGTATCGCGAAAAACATAAATATGGCTTCAACTTCTTCTAAAGTTCTGGTGAACAAACTAACAAATAAACCGTATGCATTGTACAAAGAGGTTTCTGATACGAAGAAGTGGAAAAATGGCTTCAAAGTTTTAGAACCAACGAAGTACGAAGTTAAAAAGCCTGGTGGTCATTTGCGCTTCGTTTGCATTTCCGATACCCACAATAAAACTGACAATATGGAACTCCCTGATGGAGATGTGCTGTTACATGCAGGGGATTTTACCCAAACTGGAACACCCAAAGAAGTTCAGCATTTTGTTGACTTTCTCGATCGACAGCGCAATAAGTTTCAGCAAATTATTGTTATTGCAGGCAACCATGACCTCACATTTGACACTGAGAATTACTCAACACTTTCTGTCGTTGAAATGTTTCATCGAAACAAAAGTTTTGATCTTTTTGCTATAAAAGATTCTGTGAGAGAAAAATGTACTTATCTTGAAAATGAGGAGACTGTGGTAGCTGGAATAAAGATATATGGAACCCCATATCAACCAGAATCTGGAGGTTGGGGTTTCAATCTCAGAAGAGGAGAAGATTGTTTGGAGGAATGGAACAAAATTCCAGATGATACTGATATTTTGATAAGCCATGGACCTCCACTTGGCCATGGGGACAGATGCCAAGATGGGATGAGGGCAGGGTGTTCAGAACTGCTGTCAACGATTCAAGAGAGAGTTAAGCCAAAGTATCACATTTTTGGACATATTCATGAAGGATATGGAATCACAACAGATGGTTTTACAACTTTCATAAATGCGTCTTCAGTCAACTTTGGGCATGGAAAAGTTAATTTCCCTATAATTTTTGATTTTCCAGCTAAATCCCATTGACTTAATACTGAGCATGTAGATTATACGTTATGAGATAATGCTCTTTGAATAAAATAAAAATTATGTATCTCAGTTGACTCCAGATAAAGTCACACAAAATGTTACTCGCAAAAATATTAGTTAAGTGTGCCTTTAGCAAGGTCAATATATAGTTCTGAGCTTTGTACATTTTTGATAAATACAAAAATGACTACAATTGGTGCTGTGATCAAGGTGCAGAGTGACTATGCCCAGAGTTGGCAGATGGCATTTAATGTTACAAAATGCAGCACTTTAACAGTTTGTAAAAAGAAGAATCCTATTCAATTCCAATACACAATGAATAACGTTTGTGTTTCAGAAGTTGACTGTCATCCTTACCTGGGAGTCGAACTAAAATAAAATATGTCATGGTCTCAACATATAACAGACACTGCTAATAAAGCGAGTAGCACCTTAGGTTTTTTACGTAGAAACCTCTCTGCATGCTCTACTCAAGTGAAGGCTACAGCATACAAAATGTTAGTAAGACCAAAGCTTGAGTATGCATCATCAGTATGGGACCCCCATTATAACATCTAGATCTCTCTCTTCAGGGGCTTGGAGACCAATACAGATGAGCACAGCATGTGACAATTATAAATATAACTTCTTTCTGAGAATGATTGTTAATTGGAACAGTCTCACAGATAAAATTATTGATAGAAGACATGGAACGATTCAAAGCCACAGTTGCAAACCATGTACTTACATACTGAAATGTCTACACTTGTTTTTATGTAAAAAATTAAAATAATGTATTTTAAAAATTTATTAAGTGATGTTTTTTTTTTATGTAAAAAGACTAAAATAATATATTTAAAAATTTTCGCTTGGTTTACTGCAAAATGTGACAGATGTGGACTTGGAGGAGTTTGGAAATTTGTCTTGCCTTGGCAGGTGGGGAGTTCTGACATAGCAAGTAGCTTGCTGTGTCGGAGTTTTTCACCTGTTGGGGCAGGTGGAGAGTTTGCTGGATTTTTCTATTTAATGTTTTTTATATATCTATTTTGAAGCCTTTTTTGTTTATTTGTTTATAATTTTCATTTAACTTTTGAAAGAAACTTTAAGATTGTAGAATATTCAATTTATAGTATTTATATATGTAAGGTAAACACACAATCCTTGTTCTCTGCACGTTTTTATTTTTCTACTTGCTTGGAAAAATATTATTTGATTGCTTTGTCATGGGGCGTTGATGTCCTTAGGGGGTTATATTTTCATAGTCCATGTGAATTTTTAGCTTTTCCCCGTTTTCCTTGATTCGAAATAAGCAATTTTAAAATTTTCCATACTTAGTTTTCCATACTTCGAAGTAAGCAAAGTTAAGTGTTAAATTTAGTTTCCGTTGTCCGTGCCATTTTATCTTTAATTACCGTTTTCCGTATGTTTCCATGCCAAAAGATCGCCAATTCCCGTGTTCCGTAAAATAGGACACCTCTACATTTTGTCCAGAAACTGGCAGCATGTGTTTGAATTCTAATTTTGCAGGAGTTCAGGACATTTTCATTTTTCAAAAAAACTGTAACAACCACTAAAAAAGCAATAAATGTAAAAAAAACAACGGCGATTGATCACCAGAAAAAATATTTATTATTTTGAAAATGGAAGATTTGAGAAAACAGTCTGAAAATTAATCGAGTAGTTGTTGTTGCTGGTTCTGAAGGCGTTGGATATCCCAAGATTCATTGCATTGCCCTGGCTCCACCACTGATATATTTCTTTTGAAGAGAAACAAATGGTGGACTTCATGTTGTTGCAACTACATTTGTAAAATCCTTACCCATCGAAGCAGCAATAATGCCTGCAATGGAGTACGAATCTGAATACGGCATAGACGTTGGTAATAGGTTCGCGGGTCTTGATATTGAGTCAGACGATCCTCTGGAATTAATACAACGAGCTCAGCAGAAAGGGAAGGCATTGAAAGCCGACAAGAAGCAGACGACGGGAACTAAGGGCACTGCAAAGCTTCAAGAAAAGACTCAGACGATAACTCCGAAGGAAACAGTTATTGAGGATTTGAAGAAAGAAGGTTTGTTGATAATTTTTCGTTTTAATAAAGGCCTATATTTAAGTTAGCTTTCAAGCGTGGCTCACTTGCAGCTGAAGCATCATCGTTGCGTACACGTGCTTATGGAAAAGGTACGACGACACGGCCTGGTAAGCCATCTGATGACGACACTTTTGCTTTTGACAAGACAATCTTTGAAGGAATCGTGGATATTTCGAAAGAGTGTTTATTTTTCGAAAGAAGCATGCTGAAAAAAAAAACGCGTTGTCTGTGAGGGGCAACAACCAATTTTAGTTGGTCGCGTCGCGCTTTTTTGCAGGTAACCAAACGCGCCCAAACTCGCATAACAGGTTGTATCGGCATTTTTCCCACTCCGAAAAGGAAGGTAGAAGTTTTGAGGATCTTTTTACCAACCGCACAATTGATTTAATTGTTGATGTCTGATGATGATGTTTGTGTTTTCCTGAAAACTGTATGATATGTAAAATCAAATTCAAAATTTACCAGCCACTTTCGAGACCGAGGTTCGATCAGCAGTTCTTACCCGTACCCCCCTCTTCATAGAAAAGAAAATCCGAGGGTGTGGTCAAATATGTAACAATAAAGAATAATAAAGAAACGATGTAAATTAACACTGTCCAAAAAATTCGATGAATATTGGTTAGAACAAATTAATAATATGGAAAGACTGCAGTTTTAGAGACAAATAAAAAACCAACCTATCCAAGAATCTTATTTAACAAACTTAGAATCAAGAACAGATTACTAATATAGAATCAAGAACAGATTACTAATATTATATCACCAGATTACTAATATTAATAAGCGCTCATAAGCTAAAAATTGAAACAGGACACAATATTAAATTAAAACAAACAGTGTTGAACAACATATGAGGACCTGTGATTACAAAGATGACTAAATACGTTTTATATTTTATTGTGAGAATAATAAAACACAAAGAAATATATAGTTTGAAAAAATAGGTCTGCAAAGTACTAAAATATATATGTTTGCTTTCAAATACAGAGAACATTGAATTATTAAAAAAACTTACAAAACCAAATACCATTGAAGATCTTGAATCATTATGTATATATCTTTACTGTGTGGTACATTTATAATGATTTGAAAAGGCTGAAAACTTATTATTTTTATTTTCAAGTCACGTAGTAACACAATTTGTACTTCGATTTATAAATTAGTTATGCTAATTATATTTAGATTGTAAGTTGTATTTTAATAGACCCCTTTGTGGGTGATTAATATATGAAATGAAATATTGAAAATCCAGGAGGGGCTTGCCATCTTTTATAAAGAAATTCCAGAGGCATGCATGCAATAAATTCACTCTTATCCTTTATATGTATGGTGCATTATCCGAATGTCTGAACACTTCTATAGGAAAAATCCACACTTGTCCTGAAAAACACAGAATCTGGGGTCTTTTGTGGGAGTTTTAAGCACCCTTCCATAAGGTAAAACATCCAGGCCTTGCTGTTTTATAGCAGGGTGTGTATGCCATTGCAGACTATAGTGCATCCAATATTCATTGAGAAAAAGGCTTTACAGTACCTGAAATTCCATGACCATTAAAATATAGATAAAAGAAGACAATATAAACCAAATAATTTGTGACGCTTAAACCCAAAATTGTGTCTTTCGACGCAACCAAGAGTGTATGGATAATACCTAGATGTAGGGATATTACATAGAACCATCCATTCACTCAATTGTGTTTGTGATTATGAAAGAAAGTTACAAAGCACTAGCCCAACCCGCCAGGCTTACGTTCTTCACCCAAGTTTTCATTTTCGTTAGAGATGAAATATTACAGTAAAGACTAACCCAAGGTGCATTTCCATGTCTACTCTATGGCTGAAATGAAGATATAAATAACAATAAAATAATGATAGAACATAACTTCTCCATGCTGAAAATTGTTGGTGTAGTATGCATGGAATGCATTCTGGAAGACTATACAGGGTACCCTCATAATCAGATGTTCTTTGATGTTTGATGGGGTTTTCTCAACAGCTGAGTATGGGCTTTACTGGCCTATTGCTTATCAAATCATTATACTGTTCTTCTATATTGTTCTCTGATGATTTTGAGCCTCATTTTCTTAATTTGCATTTTCTTGATAGTGGGAATTTAATTGTCAAAACATGCTTTTAAAAAGATTTGACCTCTCAGAATCACTTTTATCTTTTAATTGAATTTTGATGAAAAGTGTCATCAATTTCAGGTTGTTCAATTTCTGCTCCTTTTAAATCTACAATTCAAAGCCAAATTTGTTGTATTTTTTAAATTAATTTCTGTTGTTGTTATTGAAAAATATGTTTTTGTTTTTGTTTCATTTTTTCATTCTTTTATTGAATGATAAATAACAATTTTTGATTAAAAGATGGATTTCACAAATTTAAGAAGCTTGCTTTGTTTGCTTTTAGAAGAATTTTTCCCTTGTTAAAAATGTAGACTTGAATAAAGCAAAACTCACTGACTCAAAATTGAGGAGAAATGTTTATTGGAAGTCCTAAGATGCTTCAATTGCGGTTCACAATGTTTTCACTTCAAAGAAGTTTAGGATATTTATTATGATACTATCTTTCTTTCATTTGCATTTTTATAATTGAGGTCACAAATTGTTTGTATGTTATCAGGCTGTTTGCTGGATCTGTTTTTTTGGACACCCCGTAGCTCCACCAGATACCCATTGAATCTAGAGTAAAAAAGTTTTATTTCTAACTGGCACTATAGATAATAATCAAGATAATTACTGCATAATTATTTCCCATCAAATTGGAGTAAAAAAGTTTATCGTCTGGACATTTTTCTTCACTTCCCATGCTTCAGGAAAGTTGCCAAAAGTGTTTTGGATTCTCGAAAACCTGGAGAATTTTGTTGAATCATAGAAATTGTTATTTTCTAGACTGATCTCAATCTAAAGCGCAATATTCCTGTCTGGTTCTATTCTCTGAAATTTTCAGTTATTTGTCAAGTAATAATGTATTTTGTTCTAATTTTATCTAGTTGACATGGAGGATGTTAAAGGGGTGTTGGCAGGTGTTTTAGGAGAAATTGAATGTGAATTTATGAAACTAAGCTTGACTCACATTTGTCTTTTTGCTTGAATTTCTCTGCAAAGGGTGACTCATGCCATAATTTTGCTCAAAATTTAAAACAAGCATGATGCCAGCCAGCAGAGGGAATATTTGTTTGGTTTGATGCAGAAAAATACCGGCAAAAGGACAATATGAGTCACACTTTACTTCATAAATTCACATTAAATTTTTCCCTAAAACTTGTGGTGGTGTAGATATACATGGTCAAATTCCCAAAGGGGTTGTTTGAAGCAATCTATACATAGTAAAGGCTCCGAACTGGACCTTATGAACTGGATATCTTCTAAAAATTTAATTTTTTCCTGTAAAATGTTTCTAGAATATTTCATTGCTGAGAACGCAGTGTACTGCTCTGTCTTCATTATTTTGACAAATTTTGCAACCTAAAGATAAAAATTGGCATTGAAATTTGCCATCTTGATAATAAGATAAGAAAGCTCATTGATATCACCAAAAAGTAATTTACTGTCAGGACATCATTGATCATAGCATGGATCATTCATAAGAAAGCTTATTTTATGGACTTTGAAAGTAATTTCACCAGAAGTGAAATGGCATTTAGGCACAGTCAATTAGTGGGGTGCCAATCTTTCCCTTAACACTGCATACTACCTACGGAGATTTGTAACTAGGGGGTACAAAATTTGCAAAAATTCGAAAAAACAATAAGGAACTTCCAGCCCAAACTTGCAGCTAAAGTTCCTATATAAAAAAGTATGTGTATACATTAAAAATACCACATATTCCCTCTAATTTGGGCTGTGGCACTTGTTAAAAATTATATAAATGTTTTGGAATGGAATTATTCAATCTTGATCCGTAACGGAAGCATTACATATCAAATTACCTTCTTGTTTTACACTTTTATTGATCCACTAAACATTTACAATTTTCTTATCCGTAACACTTTTGCTCCTGCTACAAAAGCAAACTACTGTTGATCCATTACCTATCCAAGTTAGAGTGATTTATTTTGATAAGATGTCATTTCTTTTGTTCTTTAATCATATACCTATCGAGTACTGCACATGCTCTGTGCAAAAGGAGCAAGACTGATTTGGTACTGTGTAAACATAAGAGCTGAAAAAGAGACAGTTCTTATCTTTGAAAGTATAAATGCTTTTGGTCTGTAACAGATATGTAACAGATCAAAATTACACTGGTACGATATAAACAAGGCCTTTGTCAAAGTGTGATCAGAAAGCGAAATTTTTCTTTGGCCATGCTTTGGGTAGGCACTCATGTTTATTAGAAGTGGTGATTACTCAAGGGTGCATATATGAAGTTTGCTTGTAAATCTTTGCTGTTTTCAGGATTTAGAAATGAGAGGCCTGAAAGACAGGACAGAGGAGAACAGAGAGGAAGGGGAAGAGGCAGAGGACGTGGTAGAGGCAGAGGCAGAGGTGGAGATCGGCCACCAAGAGAAGGAAGAGATTTTGGATCACAGAAGGAAGGACAGGATAACCAAGAAGAGGGAGAGCAGCATTCAGTTGGAGGTGAAAGAAAAGGAGGTTTTGGGGAGAGGAGAGGGTTTGGAGAAAGAAGAGGAGGTGGAGAGAGGAGGGGATTTGGTGGTGAAAGGAGAGGATTTGGTGGTGAGAAACGAGGATTTGGAGACAGACAAGGTTTTGGTGAAAGGAAAGCATTCGGTGGTGATTCTGAAGACAGTGGTGAAAGGAAAGGCTTTGGTGGTGGTGGTTTTGGAGATTCTACTGAACAACAAGAAGATGGGTTTGGGAAAAGAGGTGGACGTGGTTTTGGAAGACCAAGAGCAAGGGGGAGAGGGAGAGGAAACAGACGCGAATTCGACAGACACAGTGGTAGTGACAGAAGGTAGTTATTCTTTGTTTCAAACCAACTAAGAGTGACTCTCGGAGCTTTAATTTTTGTAATTGGCTTTGTAATTACTTTCAGGAATTGTCCAAAGATTCATGTACATTTTGTACATTATATAAACAGGTAAATGTTCTTCACAATGATTCATTATTTCCCCCTCAGCACAGAGTTAATTTTCATTTTTCTTCCCTATTCGACATAATACTTTCCAACAAGAATTCACAAGAAATTTCATTCTCCCAAGTGGAATATTGCAGTATTGTGAAGAATATTTACCACTGTGTACACAAATTGAACAATTCCTTAATTTGCATGCACAGTGCAAAAGTAAACTTTTGATAAAAGTTGGAAAGTCAAAATTAATTTTTAATACTCTTACTTTTTGGATAAGTTGGTACAAAATAATGAACATTCATTCATTACACTTAAACAGTGTGTTAATTTGGTACATGCATAGTCTTTTCTACATGCTCTCTTTATGAAGCTCTGCTTACAATTATCCCTGGTGATGAATAGGATTTGTAATTACCGTATGATGCATACAAATGATTTATTATTCCTGGCACCAGATCTGAG
>JAYJMH010052058.1:0-13453 GCA_036873815.1 Phacellophora camtschatica | reverse complement strand
ATATATATATATGTTGTAAAATATTTAACAATAATTAATATAATAGAGAGGTTCAAATGACGAAAAAAATACGCAAGTTTCATACACTTGCGTATTTTATATATATATATGTATCGGTATATATATATTGATAAACATGGGGAGGTATTAGAAACGTATAAAAGTATTGGTAAATGGGAAAATAAATTTACTTGAACTAAGAGCAGGTGAAAATTTCATTTTATGACAACGCTTGTTTAGTGCATTTTATGATAACGCTTTCAATGCATTTCATGATAACGTTTTTATAACATCTTGCGCAGTTGCAGATTATGTTTTTGAGCTGCTCCCGGAGCCAAAAACATTTACTCAGAAAGAAACTTCTGCGTATAAAGTTTCCCGAACAACTTACATTACTATTGATAAATTTCAACAGTTTTAAAATTAAAAGGTTTAAAAAACATTGTATTAGAAAGCACAATATCACATGATGAGTTCTCCACGGATATGAAGTTAGATCCTGAAGAATAAGCCCCACCCTAGGCTTACAAAACAAGACAAGAAGAAAGCTTGCCATTGCTCTCAATTAAAGTCCCGGGTTAGATTCTTTCATTCTGGTCTTTGATTGTTTCATGCAAAGTTTGGATACAGTCCTTCATCGCCGTGGTTTTCTTACGTTCAGGAAACTCGGCATCGAAATATTCTTGATACTTCGTCATGGTGAGGTTGGTGGCCTTACTATTGCACATCTCAATAAAAGTCTCAATTCAGTACTTTGTCTTCTTAACCTCTAGTTTTAAATTAGGCCAATAAACAGGTGTCAAACAACGTGCTACAGCGTACATGAAATACAGCAACTTACTGGGCCTAAGAAACCAAGTAAGCCAGTTAACACATATGGTTCAGTGGCTATTTCTCCATCACCAAGATGTGGTCGTATCTATAAAATTCAAAGAAAAACATGCTCAATTAAAAACTTGATCTTATGCAAAGTAACTGTATTAAGATATTAACCAAAACTCGGTTTACCAGACACAATATTAATTTGACCAATTTTAATTTGATACATGAATTATATAATATAAATGCACTGTACTTAGCTTAATCCTTTCACCCCGGGGAAAGGCACTATGGCTCATTGCCGAATAACATAAAGCGTCATATTTCCAGGAGGTAAATACACAAAATTCCAGGAGGCAAAACTTTACACAAATTTCAGATATTTCAAAGATATTTCAGATTGCCGGGACTAAATTGCACTTACTGCACAGCCGCAGCCCAAAAGGTGTCCAGAAAACAAAAGAAATGTGTTGGCTTGGCGCCAAATTGAATAATCCC
Organism: Phacellophora camtschatica; assembly: GCA_036873815.1. Classification (NCBI taxonomy): domain Eukaryota; kingdom Metazoa; phylum Cnidaria; class Scyphozoa; order Semaeostomeae; family Ulmaridae; genus Phacellophora; species Phacellophora camtschatica. The sequence goes on along the minus strand of JAYJMH010052058.1, from coordinate 12,136 downwards.
GCCTTGATTTGGCATGCCGGGACTATTTTCTCCATATCAACGGCCGGGACTATTTTCTCCATATCGTTGAAAAATCACCCCCAAAAAGGCCCAAACGAAAGACCCAAAGGACCTATAGTGGAAAACACAGTTTCTAACGACCCTAACGACTCTAATCCAAGGTCTCTGAGAGATGCCTATCTCAGTGATCCTAAAAATCCAAGCTACAGTGATTTTCACAAGTGGAAGCCAGCCAACGACCCTGACGACCCTAACGAGTAGAAACCTGCCATTATTTACTAAGCAAAGTAAATACCCAAAAGACAGTTTGAAGTAATGTAAAGTAATGTTCGAATCTTAAATTGTGCGGCAATTTAAAAAAGCCACTCACATTAAAAACTTGATTTGTTTTTCCATGCAATCCCCAATAACCATTTGCAACAGACTTGCTTGAAATACACAGTTCTCCAACTTCATCAACTTTGCATAAATCATTGCTCCCGTCCATTTTAAGCACCGCCACTTTTGCTAATAATATATGAAGAGTGAATATAAAAATAATAATAACATTAAGAAATTGCTGATGGTCGGTAAGATCTTCAGGGATAATATAAGAAAGGCGGGGGCAAAATGAGTAATACAGAAAGACTCAACACTGTAAACCACAAAGTCCCAACCAAAGATTCACAATGTTTTTTGGTAAATTCTAGTCAGCTGTACATTGATAACGATTCAAGATGAGACCCTTCCTTTATTTACCCATCATTAACCATTTTACCAGGAGCCTCTAACAACGTCCGAAATTTCAAAATTATAAATAACAATGAAAGGCTAAACACGGATTATTTAACCTTTATTAATAGCGTTGATCAATTAAACAAGAATTTTTCTTCAAAATATTACCTCCTGGAACAACAAGTCCACAATCCTGCAATATCAGAGCTGTCAGTGAACCTTCTTTGTCAACTCGCACAACGCCATGACTCAAACCAGTGAGAGATAAAATTCCTCTACCACTCGAACCAGTGTCGGCGCGGCCTGGTCTCCTAATAGCAATCGTAAGTGTTTCAGGTGAATAGGCACAAGGACACAGAACTTCTCCACGAAGACCGCGCTGCTCGAAGGTATTGAAGAATGCATCGCATGCGGAAAGTGACCCTGCAATAAAAGGGCAAACAATTTAACAAAAGTGAAAAAAGCTGCGACTTTTTAAACTGTTTATTTTTCGAAAGTTAAAAGGTGATTACTTTTCAATGTAATTTTCGTCCTTTCCTAGACCTTTGCTAACTCTTTTCAAAATTTCCCCTCACTCTTGTACCATGAAACCCCAAAATGATCCTTCCCCAGAAATAATCCCCCAGTACATTCGCCCACCAAGGCCATGTGCTTCCAATACACTGTTTTTGTATCAATTAAAACAAACAGCAGCATTTATTAGTCATATGAAATTGAAAACATTTCTAAAAAGGATATTCAAATTTATAGCACAGCAATTAAAAATACTATAGATTGAAATATTCACGTAAAAGAAGATTGTAATATTCACTTCCTAAATTGAGCGAAACTGCTATCAAATTTATATCCATACCAATCTGATTGCAAATTATATACTCACATGGATTCGCTCTGTCAGCCAATAACAACATTCTCAAAGATGAAAAATTCACTTCTCTGTGATCTCTTGCAGCATGCAAACTCCAATGCAGTTCTTTTGAAGACACTAAACACGCGCTTGCCTTGTACTTGCTGGCCATGATCATCCACATTGCTGGACTTTGTTGGATTACCGAAGGAGGCACGTATATCACATGCATGCCGAACAAGACACTTGCGCACACAGAGTGCCAAAGACCAACACCTTTCTTATAGTCAAGAGCACTGACAATTGTGTCACCTTCGTTGTAGCCACAAGCCTGTATCAGCATTTGTGTGTGCGTGATCATTGTTTCTCTTGAGACTACGATACCAAGTGCGCTGCCACCTTTGTCATCACAATACTGTGCAAATGTAAAAGATGAATTATGTCCCCTGGAGATGCCATGCGGTACAATGAAAAGTACCATGAAATAAATAAATAGCAAGGATTATACATGCAAAATAGATTTAGGATGCATTTACACGGAAAATTTGGGAACAGTTCCAAAGTTCGTTTGATGTACGTTTACACGGGACCGGTTCCACTTGGAACCGTTTTGAAATTGAGGTGTAAAGCGGAAACTATTTTATATCCAATAAAGCGCGCAAATCTTACATTTCTTTCTTCCTTGACTTGTTTTCACAGTTCATACTAGTTGAGAGCTTTTTATTATTCGTATCATAATATTCATATGTTCTTATTTGAAATAGCAGAAAAAGGTAGATGAGTAGAGAAGAAAATATGTAGTAGAGAAGAAAATATTTAGAAAATATTCGGATGAGGAAACTGCACTCTTTCTGCAGGTAGATTTGACCTACGAAACGACTAAAATATCACAAGGATCAAAGTGCGACGATATAATAACACACTGCTAAACAATTTTGGCACCTAAAATTATGGTTCAATTATAAAACAGCCTCAAAAAAAGTTTTTAATAAGCCTCGTCTCCTATCCGTACCCGTTTGGAACCGTTCCACCCGTTTACACGGAACTTTTTACGGAACGGTTCCATATGGAACTATTTTCTAGGTGGATTAATTTGCGTACGGCTATCAGTTTCGTTTGGAACGGTTCCAACGGGTCCCGTGTAAACGGAAGGCTTAATTGTACTCATTTGGGTACGGTTTCAAACATAACCGGTCCCGTGTAAGCGCAGCCTTAATTATACTTCCTTAGATCAGCCAAACTACCATCAAAGATTCTCTTTGCTTAAGTACACTTATCCAATGGTTTTTAAAGAGTTCTGACAAAATTCAGAAAGCAATGAGCTAATACTTAAACCATAACATTTCATGAAAACAGAAATAACATAATTCAAATTAAAGTTAAAAATAAAAGGGGTTTGAAAGGGACCATGAAGCCAACAAAAGGGGTCTGAAAGGGACCATGAAGCCAAAAACGAACCAAACTCGTAAAACATTCCATAAAAATATTAGCAGTATTTAAATTTAGGAATACAATGATCGACAATTTAAAAAATCAAAAGCTTGGAAAAATTTCAGCAAGAAAGAATTCCACCTTTTTAAATAAAATTTGCCAATTTTCATGGTGTTTTAGAAAAATTTAAGTTTCTAGTTCCTAAAACTATAGGCAGAGCGAATAGAAGACTTATGCTACCTCGATATAAGCTGGAACTTTCTTTTCCTTTCCTAATAATGGTACATGCCAGTCTCTTGTTGGTCTCCCCAGATTTTCAGTAACAAAGAACTGTAGTCGCGGCCAACCTGAAAAAAATGAAGCTCAAGTAAGAAGAAAAGGTTCTTTTAGGTCTAGATATTATATGATTCATTTAAATAACTAGTTAGTCATTCTTTTGGCATTCCATGAGGTTTTGCTTCGTTGTATTATTATTAAAAATACATTAAGTAGCATAAAATAAATTTTTAATTCATTTTCATGCATCCAGAGTTCCGCAGGACCGTTCACAGTCTTAGCCCTGATGTTGGTTGGATGAAAATTCATGGATTAACCTATTATTGAAGTCTGTCACAACTTATAAAAACGACGACGATGCAAATAGCGATCATTCTTTTGACGCATTGCATGCTGGTATTAGGATCCCTAATGACCAATCAGTAACACAATAAATAGATAGCTTGCTTAGCTTAAAAAAGCCTGAGTAATAATGCCTAACTCCAGCATAAATCATTTTTATCACATTACACGGAAACGATTTCTTACTTGTTGCTATTTTTCACCATATAGTGTCGCTCAAAGTGTATGAACCTCAAATTGTCCAAAGAAAATACAAGGAATTGTACCTATCCTATAGCAGACATTTTGCACTACTGGGTGGTTGTCAGGAAATCTATGACCAGCATTCAATGCGTCGAAAAACTTGATACCCATTTTAACGTTCAGCCCAATGAAACATCTACCAATATCTAATGTTGAAAGATTTCAAATAGAAAACAGACCTTTGAATTGAATTGGATGGCCCAAGTCGTCGCGTGGAAGATTTCTCAAGCAGCTTTCCGAAGTGAGAACCCAAGAAACATTGCAACTGCCAAGAAAAAATCCCACGTGCTGCAATCCAGAGTCCTGTAAATGCGATAGAAAAACATAGATAAAACTTCAATTTTGATAATTTGTCTATTCGACATGTGGCTGTGATGTGAAAAACGTCTAACCCTTAAACGCCGGAATTCATTACCAAATAATAAATAAATCTAATCTAAGTTTCCATTTTGGAGGAGGTGGCACAGGAAAACCAACTCAATTTAAAAAATGAACTTATATAAACCTCTGAAAATAAGTAGAAATTATCTCTGCATTCATTCCGTGTAATTATGGTGTTTTACGCTGTTTATCAATCAAACAAATTACCATTCGGGGGTTAAATGGTTGGGACTAGACTTACTGCACGATTTCTTGTTCCCCTGCTTTCCTTGATAATTTTGCGGGTGCGCCAGTTACAGCCAATCACAGCAGGAGTATTTGCTTTTGAATAATATGCGTTGCTTTTTTGAGCCCATCTAACAAAGCTATATCCAGAAGGTGGCAAAGCTTTCTGAATTTCGCGATATTGCCATTACATTTTTGCGTGGAGAAATCACAGAAATCAAACTGATAAACCTTAGGGCCTGTTGTTTTAAACGTGATGTCACGAGTCTTTATTGAGTGAAATCAACAAATCAAAGATGACAGGGAAACAAGGACTCGTGTAAAAATTCTAGACTGAGACTTCCAATATACTATAAATATTTAAATGGCTGAAACAACTGCACATATTTATGGAAATGACTTCCACCTTACTGAATATTTCGGATATCGTAATGTTGTGCTTACAATTTTCAAAACACTGTCACCCCCTGGGAAAGCCATATAACCCGTTGATTTACACCCTAACACATCATATTTTCAGGAGGTAAATACATAAAAAAGTTCTTCTTCATTTCAGAATATTGACATGGCTTCATATCGTGAAATGATTTGGTTTACCTGTGCTACCAACATTAAAAATGTTTAACATGATACACATTTGGCCAGAAAAAGATCTGGGCGTGAAAGGCTTAGAATATTTACAGTAGCCACACCGACAAAATATACAGTACATTTTTACGGGACATGCAAGAAACCATTTTGCTTCTTCTCATAGGGCTTGCATATGTTCATTAGAAATAAACCAGAACGCAAAGAATTAATTAACTTTCTGTTGAAAGCATCAAACTGTCAAATATTTTGAATGAAATATGTAATTAATAAAATATGACCTCTTCCCAAATATAACAAAATTAAACTAATTAAATTAATAAATTAAATTGTTCTTTTAGCAGTTAATTTTCCAATCACGTTGTCCCACATGTGGGTTGCCCAGCAGACTAAATGTGCACAAATTCAAAATGTTATCACTTACAGGAAAATAAAAAAATTATTGGCAAACCGAACAGGAATAGCTAATCATCTTGTCATAGCTAATCATCTTGTTAACAAATATTTAGAAAATTTAATTAGATAATTTTCACGGAAGAGTCACAGAAGCCTAAGGATTTTAAATAACGCAAAAACCGCAAAATCTTTTTCAACAAGATCTTGAACACATTGGAAGGAACTGAAAATAAATGGCCAAAGTAAATAAACACGCCATCAAATAAACACCAAAAGCCTGATTGACAAAAGATCTCGAACTACAGCCGTCATAGCTGATATTGTAGATATTGATTTGCCCGTCCACGCCACTTTTAATCTTTCGCATTGCTCATGTTACACCCAGCATACATGTCTTATTCCTCCTAAACCCCTGGTATATATATTTGCAAGAAAATCCAATAATAACATACCTCTTTCTTGACGGGTGGGTCGATTGCAACAGGTACAACACCAGCAATCAGACAACCATAAAATGCAGATACAAAACCAACAGGATCGTCGTAGCTATACATCAAGGCAACCTACAAAATCCAGATGTTGTTAAATATTTGACGAATAATTGCTCTATTTCATCATGGTTGTTTGAATAAAATTACAAAATAATAACCAGCACAAGTATCGACATTAAAATGTTATTGCAACAACCGTTTTGTAGTTAGGTTCAAGACTCTGTTAACACGAGAACAGAACAAAAAGAAAAGTAACGATCTTTTGGGAGAATTGCTTCTCTTGGGCCGTACATAATTTAGAGTATTTTATATCTTCACTTGCATCGTATAAATTCTACTTGATTCTGCTGTAAAACTTCCAAGTTATGTAATGAAAAAGACGAGGAATACAAGACAAAACAATACCGACTTTTCTAGCTATATATGCAATGTAGGACTAAATCATATAAAAATAGTTTTTTCGCGAGAACAATAAGGGATTCCTTCAAGTTAGATCTTAGTAATTTGTAATTAAATTATGTATTTCAGAGACTTCTGTAATTAGGAATTTTAGATTTTTATTTGAATTTTACTTTTGGGTAAGTGACCCCTTTGCAGTAATGCCAATGGGTCTTGCAAAGTATTGATATAGATGTAGATAGATAAACAAAGTTTAATTCCAAATAACCCTTATGCTTGTGTTGCAACGCTTGCCTGTGTCTGATCGTGTAGAAAGCCAAGGGGTTGTTATGTATTTACGTGCTGCCTGTGGTATCGCGTATTGTAATTTTTGTTCTGGTTTATAAATTTTCAGATTAGGTACGAGTACAAGGTAGGAAAATGCACTCCAAAAAGCGCTTTAGCAAAAAAAAATGCTTTATTTGTAAACCCTATATCATATTTTCGCAATGTCAAAGGTTCTTGGTAGATTAAGACTTGGTAGATCGTCGCTATAACTAAGCCCATTCCTTCTTCTTCTCGGAGTCTTCAGCTGGTTTTTCCAAAAGACGATGAAAAATAGTCAATTTCCCATACGAAAAAACTTTTTCACAACTTAACTCTTTAAATTTTTAATTAAATTGTTTTCCATGTCGTACTCGTACTCGTTCTGGATCTAAACCTCCCATTAATAGTTCAAAGCAACTTTCAATAACTATGATTGGAGCAATTGCAACTTTCAATAAATATATACAATTTGAACTGAATGTTTACATCACATCACACTGGGATGGCGTAAAAACTGAACAGAATAAAACAGAACAAAACGATCCTTCTGAAGCACTGTTCACAAGAAAATGAAATAACTCATATGAAAAGTGTGCGAAAAATTTCATAATTTGGAACAAAACTGTTCGTCTGAACGGCGTTAACGAAACTAAACTGTTTCTTTTAATTCTTGATAACGGGTCATGCCATAAGTGTCGTGTAATTTTCTCGATATATATTAGTAATATCATTTTTAATTAAAAGAGTTTATTTATGATTATATGTATGGTACAATGCGAAGACTATGCAATTTTTTTATTTTAACAAACATACCCTTTATAAGCAACTTTAATAAACATACCCTATCCCCTTGACAAACAACATTGCCTTCTCTTGGGGTTCCAACCTTGTTTAAAAGAGCGAAGGCTATCTTTTGACTGCGACTTAACAGTTTTGCTAAAATATGAAAATTTATTCTCAATATTCAATAACATAACAAATCAAAAACAACAAACAAATAACGAACAGTTCATCTGCGATTTTGTCCTAAATCAAAACAGCAGGGTCGGAAAGGTTTATTCGTGCCGTTCTAGTTGGGGAGGTTCAAGCTAGGGATATATTATTGCACAATTTTGAGGAATTCACGTGTGCACATGTGCATGGCATGATAGAGCACATGTGCATGGCATGATAGAGCACATGTGCATGGCATGATAGAGCACCCGACCGTGAGACCAATAGTCACAGGAAATGTTTCAAAAAGTGATCTTGCATGAAATTTTGTAGAATTTTGTCGAAAGTTACGTTGTTTATCATGTTAAATTGCCAATATCTTGCAGGAAATTTGCAGAAAAAATTTGTTTGGTCGCAAGCACCAAATAACAATTTCTAGCCATGCATATGCGCTTGTACTACTCTGATTTATTTGTGCCTGAATAACATTTTGTGCATGCAACCACCAGTCTTAGAGGTCCCGAATTTTTCGCGTTACGGTGGTAACATAATGATCGTCTACAGTCCAAGAGAGAAAAATGACCAACCAGAATTTTCAATAACATGCTTTATTGAATAACTAGAATCTGCTGCTTAAAATATTTAAAAGTAAAAACTGAGCATTGTACTCCTGTATTCCTGTAAAATTTGCGTTGAACACATTTTGTTTGTGTTTGCTTACACCCAGTAATAGAGTCTACTAAGGACGACGGCAACGTGAAGCTACGACGACAAACTTCTATTTGAAATACTGACAATTGTATTTTTATATCGTAAGCGTTGTAAATAAGCCTTTGCTTGAAAATAAAACAGAAATAGATTACCTTAACCCTTTCACGCCCGGATTTATTTTCATTTAGCAATCAAATCCTATCTAAGTTTTATTTTACAGGGGGTAACATATACAAACCAAGTTAATTCAAAAGATGAACTCACTTTGAAATATCTTTTTCTGCAGTTACCTCCTGAAAATACCTCGTTTTATTTTGTTTGCTAATGGGCCACATGGTCTTTCTAGGGGTGAAAGGGTTAAAGCTTGGTTTTCTCTTCACAACATGCAGAAAATTACGCTTTACGACATACAACCGTAAAATCAGCTCATATTACGGCTAAAAATTCAAAAGGAGAACTTTCTAATCTCCCTTGGTGATTTATATTTTTGTGTGGTAAGCAACATAAATTTTTGCATGAACAGTAAGTTATCAAAAATAATTTTACAAACAAAATGTTTGTGAGGTTGCCATTGCCGTCTTATATCGTAAACTCCCTAATCAGAATACAAACAAGCATAGCAATCGGAAATTGAGCGCAAGTAACGAACCGAGTAACAATGGCAGATTTTGTAACAATAGTGAAATTAACACACAAGTTTCAAAGCGATTAGCCATCGAAGACAAAGCAAACTCCCTCAAGGAGAAAATCAAAACTTGGCTTTGTTTGTTTTGATTTTCTGCTTGAGAGAATTTGCTCTGTCTTCGATAGCTATTCGCTTTGAAACTGGTGTGTTAATTTCACTATTGCTACAAAATTTGCCCTTGTTGAACAAAATGTGCCCTTCTTGAACCGAGCATGAAACATACCATAAAGTAAAGTGTATAGTATTTTCCCATTCGTGTCGATCACTGAAATTGCTGGCGCCTTGTGTGACGAGCCATATTTCCGAATAGCTTCCGTGAAAGCGTGTGGTACGTTATCTTGTAACTAAAAACAATGTAAAAACAATAATGAAGGCATAGTTCCTCATTTTTATTCATTTATCAATTTATTGTTATCCGTAAAGACAACTTATTAATTGATGTGGTGAGTCTAGCTTAGATTAGATTCTCAAATTTATAATACCAGTTAACCAGTGATAATCTAGGTTTACAATAGCCTGCGGGCATAATGTTGGTTTATTAGGTTTTCGGGAGTTTGGCGTGCCATATGAATGTTATTTCATGTTTTTCAAATCAAATCAAACTAAATTTTTGTGTCTTGCATGCTTGATGTAAAGATATGTACATTTTTTTCAATAACGATCCGTCGAAACGCATTAAAAACAATATGTTACCAGTATGTTTCACAATAAAAATAATAACCTGTAAAAGTTGATGGGCTAAGTTATAAACGAAGGCAGTGCATTATACCTTAAATCCTTCTCCAACTGCCGGTTTGCTAGAAGTTCCTTCGGGCTTCGGAGCATTCGGATCTGCTTTGCTGGCTGCAAAAAAAAATTGTATTCTGATACATGCAAAATAAATATGCAGCTTAAAGGAAAATTTATCAAAAGAAGGCCTATCTCTACGTTTTTGAATGAAAAGATCCTAAAGAAAGAAATAAAATAGTGAAACTCATATAAATATGAAACTCTCTTTCATATATTCATATTGAAATATTTGCTTATGATGTATGGCGCGCCAAACCGGCCAAAAATATTACTTTTCCACAAAAAAGTGGCCCCTATATTGTCCGAAATAGGCCAATTTCCAGTCAAGATTCTTCCCTCATGCAGTATTCCGTGGCAAGCTCTAGCATCCTTGAAAATTGCCATTGCTATCATTTGTTGACAACGACGCCATGATGATAACTTTTCGAGCAACAGAGTTGAAATGGAAGCAACAGGAGATTCCCCAAGCTCACGCGGACAAACAAAGGAATTTCTGTACCCCCAAGGAAATTGTGACATGATTGATTGACAGCCTGAATTTGGGAAGATCGCAACTTTTGCTGTCAGCAAAAGTTACGCATTTCTTTTTACTGACAGCAAAAGTTGTTGATCCTCGAGCACAGAAAAATAAAGTTTTGTCTACGAAAATATAAGTTTTGAATGTAAAAACATACGTTTGAATGCAAAAATGTCAAGTCTTGCAACGAAAACTGATATGTGAAAAAAAAACTGTTATAAATTGCTGTCAGCAAAAGTAATATTTTTGGCCGGTTTGGCGCGCCATAACGATCAGCCAGTAATAATAATATCTTATATTTTTGCTGAGTGTAAAATAAAACCTGACATTGGTTTTGCGAGTATAATGCAAAAACCTGAATATAGATCTTCTTATAAACAGATCCAGTGGTCCGCTTGATAACATACAAATAATTTGCGAAAAACAACGTGAGCTTCAAACAACATCTTTGAAGCGTTTAGACCTATTAATGCGTTTAGGCCTATGGATGCTTTGAATTTGATTTTCAGTTGTTTTCAAGGAACGAAAGGTAATTGGTAATTGAGATAATTAACCAATGTGTAATTTAAAATAACAAGTAACAGGGAATTAGCATTCTAATTAAGTGCCATAATAAATTTATGTCCAGTCGTTTGCGTACAAGCGTTGTCTGCGTCATAGCATTTAATGTGAGCATTACATTTTCCTGCTCGTTCACACGAAAGAAATAGTTATACGTTTATCACGACACTCGTCAAAGACCAAATTTCCGTAGTTATATGTAAACAAAAGATTGCTAAAAATTTCAGCTTACTTTCAATCTGATCATTTTCCTCGACAAAATATTGCTCCAAAGGTTTCTTTTTTGGACGCTGCAAAGAAATAGATGACATACAGTTAAATGAACAAAAGTTATATTCTGTAATATATATAATATATACATTCTGTAATTTATGTAATGATATATATGTCATGTGTACCGGGTGGCCCAAAAAATGTTTAGACATTTGAAAAATCATCAAAATTCGAACATGTTACCAATCATGCTCATTTTTACGTTGCCATGTACAGGAAGGGCTAAATTAATTGTAGCAATGACAAATATTTCACCAGCACGTTAAAACCAATGTAATTTTGCCGCTTTTAAAAGCGACCTGGTTTTGATTATTTTCTACAGCTAAAAGCAATTTTTCTCAAGTAGCTTTAACCAAAAATTCTTAAAATTTGATTGAATTTTGAAATTGTTTTAACCTTGTTGAAGTTATCATCAGGGGAAAGAAAATTTTCAATGCATGAAAACGTTATCGTAAATTGATCCTCCGTTAAGAAAGGGCGTGTGTTGATAGCTGTATGTAGAAAACTTTAAATATTGTCAAGTTTTGGTTTAGGTTTTCTTGATAAGAAGGCCACCTGAGCAAAATCATATGTAGATAAAGAAAGAAAAGACCAATTTCCAAATAATGAACTTTCCCACGTAATTTTTCAGCCTTGTTTTTTACAAAACTAACTTTTATTTAATCATGATTAGATTTTTTACAAAAAAAACAAACGTTGAATTAACTCACCTGGTATACATTATATTATGCGGTATTTTATTAAACGATTGGGCGTACGCATCAAACGCAGTAATGAGGTTTTTTAAAATTGTTGTTTTGCAAGCTTTTTGTAGCCTAGGCCCAAACAAAGAAGCTTTTCCCTTGTCATTGGTATCTTAAGCAACGCCGGTCTAATACGCAGGCCTGTACGTTTGAGGCGTGCGATCGCACGCGCACGCCTAAAATTTTCAAGGCGTGCTTTTTATCGCACGTGCAAAGCTCTATTCAGAGCGCTAATTCCCAGTTAAAATTTCGACCTTTTATGAAAATATTCTTTAAAAAACCGAA
>JAYJMH010052047.1:0-13453 GCA_036873815.1 Phacellophora camtschatica | reverse complement strand
AAACAAAACAAAACAAAACAAAACAAAACAAAACAAAACAAAACAAAACAAAACAAAACAAAACAAAACAAAACAAGAAACAAAAAACACGAACAACGTTGCATAAGCGTTATATAACTTTGTTTTCACACCATGGATGGTAAAATTGGACTTTGCTTGGCAAGTTTGTCAACAGATTTTGAAACCATAAAAGACTAGATGCCGTGACCAAATACTTCATATGCCATGTACTAGCAAGGATCGTAACAAATTTCTCGTTGCAGATGCTATTTGATTGATCTGGGTTGAAGGGTCACCATTACATTTGAAAAACTCTCATACATTTGTTCAGGCACATTTTGACATAATCTAAGGTTCCCAGTCAAACAAATATTTTATTGAGGCCTGAAATAAATCCCTTACAATTACATGGTATGTGATAGCCAACCTTGTACCCAGGCCTATTTCATTCAAAAGAAATACCCCTGCTACCCTGCTGCCCACCTGCAAATTTTGCGTAAATTTATGTGAGATCGTAACTTTATGCCGCATCAGAAGAAATTAATTTTCGAATTCTACGTTGGTTAATCGTGATTCATATTCAAATTTTACAATCTCTTGAGACTCACTCGAATGATTTCCATGCTTATTGTTTCTCATAAGCCAATGAAACCGCATAACAGCAAGGTACCAGGAGGTAGCGTGTTGATATAAATCTGAGATTATTGCTTGGGGAAACAGCCTGAAAAAGTACTACATAAAAAACGTGTGTTTATATACAACTCAAGATTATCTGGACTTCAAACGCCAATTTTGAATAATTCGAAGAAAAATTCAGAAAAGAGCATACAAGGTAATTTTATAAATTAGAATTTAAATACATTTGTGTGCACAATTAGTGAAAAATAAAGACCGGTATTAAAGTAAAGTTTGTTCAGCTTACCAAATTTTCTTGTAAAACTGTGACTGCTTCTTCGACTAAATCAATAACTCTGTAATCATCATCTACAAGGGGATCCTTTTGGCTAAAATAATAATGCAGTTCTTTAGTAATTCAATGACAAAGCCGGAATTATGTGCTTCTGAATTTTCGGTAATCAAAATATGCAAAAAATAAGTGCTTCAATATATAAGGGTTTTGAAACGTGAAATCAAAACTCCATATTTCAATGAAGAAAAGATCTCGAGTTTTTTTTCTAAATAAACGTTCCCTTAAATTTCTTAATTTTAAAGAAAATTAATTCTCTCATGCAAATAACAAGGCTTAGGCAAAACACGGCCTTTGACAAACTTGGTGTCTAAATAAACATCATAGTGCGCATGCGCGCATCGTTTCCCTCTGCCTAGTTAAATCCGACTTTTTGAAAATTTATTGATAGGATACACTAAAAATACGATATCCATCCTGGATAACACAGGAAAAGCAAATGCTGAACTAGCATTTAAACAAGTAAAACATTCTTACATTTTAGCATAAATACAACTAGGTGACCCAAAAAAGTTATATCCGTGCAGAGCTTAGCTTGAAATCGGCAAGGCTACAAATTTCAAATTGTACTCAAAATGACGTCTAAAGGGAATACCATGGGTTTTAAAACATGATTAATGTTTCTCGAAAAACGTTCTGATTGAATTGTAGTGAATGTGTCTTTTCTGTTGCGCCTTCGCTGCGATGCTTTTCGTGCGCCTCACAGTGAAGAAACACAGTCACTACAATTCGATCAGAGTACGTTTTTCGAGAAACATTAATCGCGTTTCAAAACCCATGGGAATACTTTATGTTTGGGAAATTATGACTTAAAACTTTTTTACACATTTTAAAAATAACCAAAATCCAATTTTGTTACTAGCCATAAGAATTTATTTTTCAACAACCACGAGAAAATTAAATTAGCTGTTAACAAAGTTAACAAAGAAAAATTATTATATAATTTTACAACTACTTGAACTTTTCAATAACGTAATTCTGGCCAAGCATGTTTGTTGGGAATATATTTGATGATTATTCCCAATTTTTGTAATTGATGACTCTTTCAGTTTTCAAGCGTTTTCAGATTTCAGTTTTCACAGTTTAAGGTTTCTTCTGAATGAAGGCTTTTCATTTCCTTTCAAAGTATATGATTTGCAAGTTTCAGGGCCCAGGTCACGAGAATCCCCCTTTGTCTGCTCTCAAGCATTTGAAATTTGATCAAATGTTTTTAGTGTTTTCGAATTTCTGCAAGATTGAAACTTTTTGAAAATAATTTATAACGCAAGAGCAAATGTCGAAAAAGAAATCGCCAAAAATCATTTTTAACTGGCTTAGTCTAGTCCCTATGACTTAGATATCAACATTGACCATCGTAATCGGCTTATAGTATATCACAATTCATAAGACCTGGTATATTTTGGATAAAAATCAACAACTACTCGTTGCTAAAAGCAAACCTTTTCTCTTTTTTGCCAAATATTCCACCATCAAACGCCCAATGTTCACACTGAAAGTAAATTGAGACTATCACTCTCAAAAATTTCCCCCACTCTCAACAATTTTCATTTCTAGTTTGGGAATAAAAACCTTAATGGCTGAGACTTCCCATTGCCAAAAAATAGAGAGCCACAAAATTTTTCGTTAAGAGAATTAATAGAGAAAAATAAGAAACTGAGTCTTGGTGCTTTTACCATGGGCTACGTGGACACTGAATTGTTTGAAAGTATGATTTTACTTACACAAAAATTGTGTTCTTCTGTGATTCTTCTTCATTCCTGTAGGTTCTCAACGTTTGAATAGAATAAGCCGGCAACAAAATATTGTGTGCTTCCTCTTAGTCCTTTCAATCTAGTCCTTTCAGCCAAGACTGAAGGAGAAGCACACAATATTTGGGTGAGTAAAATTATGCTTTCTAACAAGCCAGTGTTTGCACTTTTACCTTGCAAAAAGTTCTCTCTATTGTTGTTTTGTAAATCAAAAAAAATAAAATAGAATAAGATTATAGCTGCTTATTTCTTATTGTCTCAATTTATGAGATGCTTGCTTGATTCTGGGAATCAGTTAAAAATGGGTTCGTTATAATGTCATTTTTTTTATTTGGAAAGTCTGGAAGTTATTTGGCTGTACTTTGGCAACATAATTAGCTTCATGTCTTTATTAATAATCACAGATGGTATATATATACTTACAAATTCATCTTTGAGCTTCCTTGAAAATAAAACTGGTGACAGAAGATGTATTTTGATTGTATGAAAATGCAATTTTCTTTCTTTTACACTCAGTTTCCACCAGAAAGAAACGGGATTTGTTGCAACTAAATAATAACATAAATGGTAAACAACTGAGATATTGAAATATTTTACAAGTTGCAAGAGTTGCAGGGAAATTTGGATACAAGAGGCATTTTACAATGGATGACGTTGCCAATTTAAAAAAAAATTAATTTTGTTTCTTGAAAAATATCCCTTAAAATCCGTTTTTTTAATTTGTGCTTCCAATGTAACAGAAACTGTAATATTATCTCATAAACTATGAAGTGTCCCCAAAACCCGTTTGGTTTAAAACTTAATAGAGATGTCCTGTCACAAACTAGTTACACTTTAATACCGAAAAGTCTCAGAGTCTAACTTAGAGTTTGGTGCAATTCTCAAATACAAGTCTTGCTTGACATTTGAGAAAACATTTTTTTCCTTGATTTCGTTTTGGTTTTGTTTTTCACTTTTGAATTAATAAAATTAATTGAGTTGTCAGAAAGAGCAATTTTATTGTGTGACCTGAATGTGGGGTGATGAAACTTGGGATGGTTCCTTCCATGTATCCTACTGGATGTTTCAAGAAAACGGTAACAGGTTTTATCAAAGCCAGTGCTGAGAATATCGCTCAAATCTGTCAAAAGTAAGCCCATATATTATAATTTTTGGCCTGTGCTGTTAACAAGTCATGTTGTATGATATTCTGAATCATGGCAATGTTCCAGATAGCATACTTGTTTTTATTTTAACTTCTGAACGATGATTTCAAAAAGAATATTAAAAATCAATTGTCTATGGCTAAATATTTTGAAAACTAAAATTGTTCTTTCATTTTGGTAGATATTTGGTAAAAATCATGCATCAATCAATAAGCTTTTAATTATCAGTTTTGGCTGCATCAATCAATAAACTTTTAATTATCTGTTTCTGGATTTCTCTCTGAGTTCGTTTCCAAGCATTTATTTCGTAGTTTAGACAAAAATCTAGACCTCTGGTTTGGGGTTAGAGGCAAATTTAAACTTTCAGAATTAATATCTTGATGCACAAATATTAACAAACTAGGTATCATTTTTAAGTTGACTACCAAGAACTATTTTAAAAATTGTTTAGAATAAATTTGAGTGAAACTATCACAGCTAGCTTTTTTGGGACCCCCGGTATTTGGGAATACTGTTGTTCTTTCATTAGCATATGTATATAGAAGCCAATACTTTAATTTACACACTTCAAGTCTACCATGCCAGCCTGACACTAGGTGTAATTTTGCAAAATCTTCCTCCCCCCTACCCTACTACATATTATGTTTTTTTAATTCTTTTGTTTTGTTAGGAGAATATTTTACCAACAGACTCTCAACATTAAATCATAAATGTTGTCATTTTGGTATTTCATGTAATTCATGTATGTATTTGAACATTGTGGTAACAATTGGAACATTCTATGTAAAAACATTTTTGCCTTGCTTATGATGTGACAACTTTGACCCAACACTGCCTTATTTCTGTTTACTCCTCTGAATTAGGCATAAAAAAAACTCTATAATATGTGGAAACAAAATTTAACTTTTTATCCATACAAATATTAGCTTTTATACTAATTTCCTATTCATGCATAGATTTAATGAAATCTACTTTCTGCATGTTTGTTGGACCACAAAATTCTTAAATCATAAATTTTTATCTTACCACCCCTACCTAGTGTGTCTTCCTTTCCAGACTTTGGTTTCATCTGCAAGACAATCAAGAACTTCATTAACTGAAACAGCTAAAGCATAAGAATCAGACTTTTATATAATTTCTTATCATTTAATTATGATTTGTAAACATGAACAAAAAATAAAATAATTTTTGAACAAACTAGAAAAGCATTCGAATGACATTTCATTCTGAAAAATCTCGTACACCTTTCGCAAAAATTATTTAGTTTTCTGGAAAAAATGCCACAAAAAATCCTTAAAACTTAAAAAGCAAGCGCATTATTGAGCTGGAAAATGTGGATTGGCAAATGGTGGGTTTCATTCTCTTTTGTTTGTAAATTGTTTGCTATATTCCAGCCACAGAGTAATTTGGTTCAAGGTTTGTACTTGCTGAGTTCAAATATCCTGCAATGAATATCTAGAAAACACTTCCTTCCATGCACAGCTTTAGTTCAAAGAGAAAAGTTACTCAAAGTGGTATGATTTGACCAGACCTTGCACCAATAATTTTAGTAGGCAAGCACTGAATTGCTCCCATGGCTAGGGAAGTATTCTTCCTATGTTGATTTAATAAAGCTAATAAAAGAAATCAAACTTTCAACAGAGCAATTTGTTCTTTGAGAAGAGCAATCAACACAGCTACCCTCTAGCACTTGAGGGGCAAGAGCAGCTTTCCTCAAACAGCCAGGCCTGATATCAGAACATCAGCTGATGTGACATGTACTGGAAAGTGTAGAACAAACAACAAGTTTTACACCATTTCAAATCCATCTAAAAATGAAACCACAAGTTTTCTTTTATGTTTGCCTTACCTTGACAAATAAAATGTCAAATCTCCCATGAGGTTTACACAAGACAAGATAACAACAGTTGCAGGCCTGCTTTTCACCTCAAGCTTGTTTTGTTTCTCTGAACTAAAAGAAAAAGACTCAATATTCATTACAAAACACGCTTTTATATTATTGTAAAAATATTGATAAACTTGCCCTCAAAGGATCAAGCAAAAATAAAATAAGAAACAAGTAACTGTTATTGTTGAGCTTTGCTGCCCAGAGTCAAAACAACAGAGAAACATTATTATGGTTGCATTACTTAAAGTGCATATCACAAAAAAAATATTTTCTCAATTTTTAAGCAAAATATTTGAGCAAAAGGTGTAAAAGTTTTTTCTGTTTCTCAATATCTCAATAGTTCCCATAGTTTCAATATTATACTTAGGTGTTAAGACATCAGTGTCTGAATTTGCAATGTGTATAAACCTAGAGAATTTGCAAACATGTTGGTGTTCTGAAAGTAACAAAACATAAATAAATAATTACTAAAAAATTACTCAAAGCAAATTCAATAAAAATTGGTACTTCAACAATTGAGCCATGAACAAACTGTTGACATATTTTTGGCTATGTTGAATCAACATCAAGCTTGCTTAGCACTATTTAAAATAATGTAATTTTATTTTTACATAATTCAATGAATAGTTAAGTTTTCATTTGAGAGCAGGAAGATGAATTTATTCCTGCCAGGAAAAAGAGCAAAATTTGGAACTTGCTTCAAAAAGCAAAAAATAATTTGTCAAGAGTTTAGAGCAGGAAATTTATATACACGATCTAGTTAGATGGAGCCAGTATGTTGGTTGACACTTTGTTGGTTGACACTTTCCTTAAAAGCTTTTTTGATCAAACTTTACTCATTAGATAACAGAAGCCTATGATAATACACAAGTGCTTCCTTGTAAATTGATAATTTGAGAGGAGATCTGCCCAATTTGCCTAAAATCGCAAAGTTGCTGCAATTAGAGTTAGATTCCATGACAGTTTTACAAAGTCTGATATGCTCTGTTTCTAGAAGATGGGATTCCATTAAATACCGGAAAGGATCATAAGTTCACCTTTTAGGAGTTTAATTTGTCTACCTTAGTTGGGACCAAATTTCACAATTATACATTAAAATTGGTTTGATAGTAGAAAGTCAGGAGAGGGTCAAAATCAAACTTTTGTAGAACTGCTGATCTTGTTCCAAAATACGCCTTACTACATTTTTCACAGAAGTTCTTTAGAGGCTGGAGTTTGTGAACCAGATGAACTTAAAATGGTGCCAAGATATTTGAAGTGATTGGTGAGGGAAATTTCATTGTTGCCAAGTTTGAAGGAAATATTATTTGGAATTTTCCCAGTTTTATTGAAACCATATAGCTTACCATTTACTTATCCCAATGTTCACTTGAAGATTCCACTGCAAGCAGTAAGCCAGCAACTTACCTGGGCGTTCTTCTTGAAACCTTCTTTCTGGAGACTGCGATAGTAATATCATCAGTGTACAGCAGAAGGTGATTCAGTCGGGGGAAATCCCCCATGAATGCTGGATTGCAAGATTCATCGAACTTAAATTTTATATCTTCGATGAACAGGTTAAAAAGAAGAGGGAAAGGTTGCAGCCCTGTTTCAGGCCAATATCTGATTAAATGGGCTGTTATATGGAGGCTGCTCTCTTCTCTTCTGAATTGTTGTTATTTTCAAGCAGAATATGTCAATTCAATATATCACGAGGCTCGAGGGGGAAAGTAAACATCATGTAAGTTAGTTGTGTAAAAGAACTGTAGATATAGATCTTCGTCCAATCTTTCCAAAATTCACATCATACTCACCGTTGTTCCTTTATCTTCAAGAAGAAAAACAACAGCGTGACAGCAACCAAACACAGTTCAAAACGCGTGACAAGGGCCGAAGGAAAAGTGAAATTTAAATGCCTTGATCGATCGGTGCCCACAAGGAAACAAGATGAAAACCTGAACAATATCCGGTCTGCTCCTCCGCATTTTCAGATAAAAAAGTGTCAAAAATGGAAAAGTGGGGGAGGGGGGCACTCCTACAGGAGGGGTAGTGCGGGTGTGCCGCCTGGCTAATCAAAGCTGTGCAAATAATGCATACCCATTCGTAAAATTTATAACATCAGCATAGTGTAATGCGCTTTAAAAACGTACTATGAGCTGTCTGAATCAATTATTTTAAGCTTTCGAAATATCATCGTTCTATTCCATCCTTCCATAGGTAACTAAAATGGGGATCATAGGGGGGTCGCAAAAACCGTCAATTTTTGAACAATAAAAACGTAAAACCGTAAATTTTCTATTGAAAACCGTAAAACCGCAATAAACATTTCCAAAAACTTCATGGTCAATGGCGCTGTGGTGACGGTGGTGACAGGGTGACATTGAGAAAATTGCAAGGCATACAAACGATATATTATGTGATGTGTGGTGACAGTGGTGATAGTGGTGAGGTGACAGTGAGAAAATAGCAAGGCATATGAAACGATCTAGTCTAAAACACCACACAGGTGAACACAGATGAACACAGATGACCACAGATGAACACAGATCAAACTAAGGAATATAATATAAAAATAAGGAACATGATGTCAAATTAATATCAAAATTTAGGCCAGAAACTATTTGAAACCCTTTGAAAATATTTGAAAATATAAAATTGCGTTCTCATTTCGGATGAGAAGGACAATTTTCCACGGAGGTGTTTTTATTCAAACTTTGACCACAGACAAACTCAGCTTCTCATAATTGACATTCTTTCATCGACTTTGAACTCTCACGCCCCTAACTTTGAGCCAAATAAAAATTTTAAACAATAATAACTGTCGATACCTACTGGTTCTCGGGGGGTAAGATGTATTTAACAATAAATTTCTGATCAAACTCGATGATTTATAAAGTACACTTTTGTTCTTCCTGTTTTCTGGACGGAAGTTTGGTCGTATCAAAATGAAACTTTACAGGACCAGGTTTTTTATAACTTTGCAGGACTTGGGGGAACAATGTACTCTTTGTCTTTGAATTACAACAAACAGCAGAATTCAAAATCAGTGGTCGACACCCGTCAATAAATTAAAACAACAACTAAGGAGAAATTTTCTATTGAATTGAAGAATGCCAAATTTCAGAATTGGTTTCATGATATTTTGATGGATAATGCTTTCCAATCGTATAGAAATTATCGAAAAACTATGCAAGAAATCATTTAATACACCAGAGAGCGCAAAAACCTGACTCTGGTCAAATCAGTACAATATATGTAATTGTTTACAACAGATTCGAATTTAGCGCTTCAAAGTTTAAAGTCTCCAAAATTAGAGTTATAAACAGAGGTTTAAAAATAGTAAGCTGAAGACAATCCTAGCCAAAAAGTCTTGAGATTGCAAAAATGAAGCAAAGCCCCTCCCCCTGCATGGGAATTTCGTTTGCACAAAAGTAATCACGATTTTGTGGTCTGAGTTTGTCACGCTGATCTCTTTTTGATTTTTAACCTAGTTTTTGTATAGGTTTTTCTTATGGTGCTACTTTTCAAGTCTATGAATTCGAGGTTTCTCTCTGGCGCCTTCCGAGTTGCTCTGGCTGGTCTATGCCTGAAAAATTGTTCGTAAGTATCAAATTATTTGACTTAGCTAGTTCCAAAAGAGCAAATCCGTTTGTGTTCACTTCTCCTTTCCCATATTTTCCCATGTATGTTTTGTAAAGATTGTAGCCTGATAACAATGAACAATAACAATGTCTCTTGATTTCATATTTTTCTGTATTGAGTTTAATTCATTAAAAAATTTTCCCTGAGACTTTTTCTTGCGCGATTCTTCTGTTGGAGCGTAAGCACTTTTAATCATGATGTTGTAATTGTTTATCTTTTTTGCTATTTGGCAAATTCGATCTGAAAAAGGCCTAAATTCTACACAACTGTTTATTGGCGTTATAATTCCAACTCCATTTACGGACTTTGTTTTGTCCTGAATAATGTAAACACATCGTTGAATTAAACCTTGACAATTTAACGTTCATTTTGATCTCATGAGATTCACGAATCGCGATGACGTTGTACGATGCGCGATTACGTTTTACGACACGCGATTACGCTTTACGGTGCGCGATTACGTTTTACGATGTGCCATTACGCTTTACGGTGCGCGATTACGTTTTACGACACGCGATTACGCTTTACGGTGCGCGATTACGTTTTACGTTTTACTTTTTAAGATGCTCAATTACGTTTTACACATAGGTTCCGCTTGCAATATTTTAGTTGGACCCCACCTAGCTTTCTTTTAAGTGCATAATGCATCAGAAAGAAACAGCATTTAACTACGGTGTCTAACTACCCATGGTATGGTACAACAAAAGCCTCTGAGACATATGATCATCATTTTGGAACAAGAAAATTTGATATTCAAACCCCATTCAAAGCTAGACAAGAAACGTAAGCAACACAGGAATTAATAGGTTATCTAGCCTTTCTTAGCCCTAAAACCATTATATTATTATATTGTATTGAAAGAATGACATGAATAGAACTGGCTATTTGAAAGGATTTCGTTGGGCAAAAACCATTCCGCAAAACCGCGAAACTCGCGCAGTCCTAACTTCCGCCAAATTAAGTTCCGCGTCTTGTCTCCTAAGTGTGAAAGAACAAATTGGAGATAACTTGTCAGTAAGGCTGAATTGTGGCCTATTTTTCTTTTTTTTTTCTCATTTTTCTTTTTGGCTTCTCATCACACGGAAAATTTATATTGTGATAATATTACCCAACACTGCCATCCTCACACGGAGCGCCAAAACAACGAATAAATTCTCTGACATCAAGAGGAACGTCAACATGGATCTGAAGTAAATTCTTTTGGTGTTTTTCGCGGAAAATGTAACGCACGTGACCATCCTGCGCGCGCATGAAAAGCATTTCTTCTGGGCTATGCTGGGATTGCCTGCAACAATTTTGCCACAATTCTTTCTGGAACAAAAAAAAACAAGCCTTGCAATTAGATGTGTGGTTTCTGGAGGCAAATTTCCCCCGGGGGAGTAGTAAAATATATATCCAAAAATATAACAGTATGGCGCATGTTATGGGGCAATATTATGCCCCTGCTTAAATCAGGTGGTACTGCCCCCTGACCTGGGATAACTTCGCTTATTGATTTAACGAAATAGACTTAATTTTAATTTTGCGATTTTGCGCAAGAACTAAATTTCTTGGTTTCTTTATGTATGTATGTATGTATGTATAACTAAGCCACTAACTTAAAGTTCACAATCCAAAATCTAAATTAAACGTATTAACTGCAAGATCCAAACGGTAAGATCCATAACAAGAAATTGCTCCCAGTATGAAACAAGATTTCAAACATCTCCAAAAACCCTGGGCAGTAAAAGACAATATTTTCAGTCCTGATTGAGAAATTGTTTATGGGTTGTTGCCAGGCCAGAGGTACTTTTTCACAAGCATAAAAAGTGACCTTTACTTTGTTTGGCTTGCTCACATTCACACTCACAATAGGCCTAAATATCACCGATCTTAACATTTATATTTGGTTCAACTCCTTCCAAGTCCATTTGGATAAGATGTGGGCAGTTAATCCGATTCCTTCAAAAAGTTTACCATAATTAGTTTTGAGCTGCTGACTGGACTGGTATGGTATCTGCATTTCTGATTGAGAAGACAAGTCAAAAACATCTCTCACTCCGACTCTCTTCATCCACATACACAACTACAGTTTACAAGACAATGTTGGGGGTCTATTCCTCTTTCAAATACTTTCTCCTCGATTTCAGCAGTTGTTGTGAATTATCATCTCTATCTATTTCTGTTGATCAACACGAGTCAAAAACATCAGTAAAATCAGCACAGAATACTATTATTCGTATACTATTTTTCTTGTGCAACGATGGTCAATGCCGCCATTGCACATTTTCAATTGGCAACAAAAATAAAATTTGCCAATCGCACAACAATGGAACAATTGACGGAACTCTAAGTTTAACAGACCAAATGTTCACTGACGATATTTACGATATTTACGAAGCGATCTGAGATATAGTCTGGCTCAGCCAGCAATCGTAATCGCTGATTCAACGAGTTTCATGTTTTTGAAACATACGAAATTATTTGGTTGAAACTATCTTTTGTTAAATTGTTTGGATTTGTTCAGTTCAGGCGAATAATAATGCTATATTCAGGGGTTCTCGATGAACCATGGTAAATTATAGTGTGTGCCAAAAAAATACGGATAATCTTTGACGGGCCGCTATAAATTCTGTGCTCCACTGATTACGGTTATTAAAGTTGAAATCCGCGTCAGAATGAGTAAACAAGAAAAAAATGATTTTTAGCAATTTTTGTCGATGCTTGTGCTTGCGTTAAAGCCATTTTCCAAAAAGTTTCGATCTCACACTCACATAAGCTCGAAAATATTGAAAAACATTCATTTCATACTTTGAAAGGAAATGAAAAACTTTAATCAAACTGAAAAGCATATAAACTGAAAGAGTCTTTGATTCAAAGACAACAACACGAATCATTTCATTTTTAATAATAGTGACCCGATAAACAGGCTGGCGAGGCAAACGGGCCAGCTTTCGCTCCTCCGCGTGAACTTATATTGGGAGGAGTGAGGGAGCTGGGGTTAAGTAACGAGGCTAAGCCAGCCCGCCAACCAGTCTAAACAAGAAATGGAGCATATGCAGTTTGTTGTTATCTACATTAACAAAATGGGGGGACAAAGTTTCCAAACCTGCTGCTTCTAAACTGGTTGCTTCCAAATAACGATACAAAAACTTTGTTGTTAAAGGTTCTTCTATACAAACTGTAGCAATAAATCAAGCCATTTACCTAAATGATACAAAGCAAGCCATTTACCTAAATGATACATTGCAAATATGGCAAAATAAAAACGATTGATAAATGCAATAAGGGGTCAGAAAAGTAAATACAAAAACAAAATCGAATAGAAGCAAATAGAAGAATATATAGTAAACAAAATTATATACATTATAATGTCGATAGTTAATACAATTAATTTATATTTTTCACTTCGCTCCAATCTAATAACAAAGCAGGCAAGTTAAGGTATATGTAATGGCATTCTCTTCGTGAAAAAAATCCACAAATCTCGATCAACCAAATTTGTGTAGCTTCAAAACAGTATACACACGTTACAATAACACTACAAGTTTCTAATATAATTCAGAATGTCTTAACTTAATACATGTTAGCTAATGACGGCGGAGGAGCTTCGATGCGCCTCGAAACTTCGTTGACATATTTATCATGAACTCCTGCATCTTTTAGCTCTCGAAGCTTGCGTTGTTTGATTTCGTCCAGTTTCTGGCGTCGCTCTTTCGCTTCTTGGTCGAGCTTTACGCCTTCTTCGAAAAAAGCGTTACGATGGTGGATACGCTCTTTTTCCTTCTCCCGCATTTGGTTTCGAATTTCTTCAGAGTAATTTTTACGCTTTTCGTGGTGTGACATTTCTTGGGCTTCGTCCTTTGCAGCTTCGTATCTTTGAGCACTAAAAATAAACGCAAACATTACTTTTGATATAATATCACATGTAAAGTTTCACACATAGCTAACAGGGGGAATTCTCAAAAACAAAAGATCTGAAAGAATAGATTTCACACCTTTGAGCGCACTCAATCAAATCAAAGTAAACAAAGCGTCGGCCATCGGTTGCCATATTAAAGAACAACATGGAATGCAGCCTGAGAATTTGCACAAACAATTCAAA
>JAYJMH010052036.1:0-13455 GCA_036873815.1 Phacellophora camtschatica | reverse complement strand
AACAAGTCTCAGTTTAATTTCCTAAATAGTGCGCGAAAAAAGTACGAAAACTGATGAAACATTAAAGTTTCGTTTTTCTTCCTTTTTCTCTCTATTTTTTTAATTCTCTGTTTTTTCGTTCTCATCTTTAGCTAAAACTGAGACTTGTCAAGTCCACTGGACGCCCAGCAACAACTAACAAATTCTTCAGTTAATTAGGAAATATTTTGACGGTTTCCTTGGATTAAAACTTTATTGATTTTGTTCTGTGAAGTAAAAAATTTTTTAATAGATGATTTATACCTTGATTTTATGGCACTGACCTTAATTTTTAGACAGACATGGACATGAAATTATGAAATGAGTTCATTATTAGGATCCCAAATAATCGAAAATTAATAAGCACCGGTTACGGAAATCAACATCAAATTTTAGTAATTTATTACGATTTATACAATTTATTTACTGTTGTATCCGCTATCTCAAACTCTCAAGGGAATTAAAATTTATTCTAGAGTGAGTATTCAAGATAACTTCAGCTAAATCAACACTGAAAGCTCTGAATTAGTTAGAGTTAACCGGCTAGAGTTAACCGGGAAACAGTTAGAGTTAACTGGGAAACAGTTAGAGTTAACCGGGAAACAGTTAGAGTTAACCGGGAAATAGTTAGAGTTAACCGGGAACAGTTAGAGTTAACCGGAAAACAGTTAGAGTTAACCAGGGAACAGTTAGAGCCCATTTCATTCTTGTCTGTCATCTCAAAGCTCTTTGAAAAACCTGTTTTCAACCAGCTGTACCACTATATGAAAGAAAATGGTCTCTTTACATCTGATCTTCAGGTTTTCTGCGCCTACATTCCAACTAACTTGTTTGCTTAAAATGAGCGATGACTGGTACAACGGGCTTGATCTTGGTAAGCTCCTGGGATTAGTATTTATTGACCTGAAAAAGGCACTTGATACGGTCGACCATGATATTCTCTGTAAAAAGCTGGAATTTTATGGAGTTCAGCAGCGAGAACTTTCTTGGTTTAGGTCTTACCTATCCAATCGCAAACAATCATGTAGGGTTAACGGTGTTCACTCAGATGCGATCGGCTTTTTAAGACATGCTAAATCCTTTCTGCCTATGGCAAGTTTGAAAACACTTTACACAGGTATTGCTGAGCCCCACTTTCGATACTGTTATTCTGTCTGGGGTTGTGTTGGTTCTACAGACATCAACCAGCTGCAAAAGCTTCAAAATTGTGCTGCTAGAATCATTACAAATAGCAGTTTTGATGCCCCAAGCAGACCACTTATTGCGGAGTTGGGCTGGAAGACCATTGAAGAACTCATGGGCAATGAGTCTAAAACTGGTCTTCAAGTCGCTCAATGATTTGGCTCCACAATACCTGTGTAACCCTTCACCAAAAACTCAGCATGCTCCTCCCGCAACCTCCGGAACACTGAGACTGATTTAAGGTTGCCAAAGAAAAGTCAGCTAATGGGCAAAAATGCTTTTCCTTCCGAGGAGCTAAAATATGGAATAGCCTCCCTGCTGAGTCTAAGACGGCATCCTTCCTGAATGGTTTTAAGAAATCAATAAAGGGTTAACTTTTTCTTTCTATTATGTATATTGTATAATTGTAAATAGGCTTTTAAAATTATGGTTCTTTATATTCTAGTGGTATCTTAGTTTAAACTGTATGTTGTAATTAAGTTTTTATTGGAGGGCCCCTTGAAAAACGGCTTCTGCTGAAGGGCAACCCTCCTTAAAAGAATCAAATATCAAATATCAAAAATATCAAGCATCGAAAATTTCCGCCCGTGAATCATAACCGCATGAGAAGATACGCTAAAGCAATGAAATGGCAAGGGGGGGGGATAAATTAAATCAATGTGGCTTTTGTGTTTATTATGATGAATGCGTAGCGTGAGTGACACCACTGAACCTGAAGGGCAACCACGTATTGATTTCAAGGAAGAGTTCCAGTCGCCCCTGCGTGCAGACTCTTGGGCGGAGTAAATCTATCGTTTGAAACCAAGCGTCGAGTTTGAATCAAAGTAGCCGAACAAACGAAATCTAAGTAAAGTTTGCGCTAAAGATGGCGGACCGCTACTTTACGCAATGGATGACGGTAAAAAGTTCCTTGTCAACATAGTCAATAGAAATATTTCTATTGACTATGTTATGTTGTCAACAAGCACTTACATAGCAACGCAAATTTACACGCAGACATTTACGCGTGAAAAGGAATTTTGCACCTGACGCTAAAAGTTACACGTGAAAAGGCCTTTTTAATGTCAATTTTACAAAAACATTTTACAGTTTTGAAAGTAAGGGAAAACGGGAATTATTTTCCATGGAAATCATTTTCTATCGGTTGCACTTTCAAAATATGCAATGTTTATTCACGAGATTGTAAAAAAGTGATACGCGTTTTCATAACTTTTGGTTTCCAGCTAGTCAATAGAAACTTCAGCTTGATTCTCAATTTGTCTTGAGAGAAATAGGTATAGCATCACCAAATATTCCAATTTTATCAAGGAAAGATTTTATTTATCCAAATTTTCTTATAACAATCTATCTTATATCTCGTATTAGTTCTTCGTTTGAAACTGTAAACAATCTCCATGGCCTACAAATTTTCGACTTTCGTTCGAATCGCATTCTGAATTTTATCGCAGCTAGGTGTAAATTTGCATTGCTATGTAAGTGCTTGTTGACAAGGAACTTTTTACCGTCATTCATTGCGTAAAATAGCGGTCCGCCATTTTACATTTCTGAGTGCACTAAATAGATAAGAACAAAAACAAGGCGGAATTTTATAGTATGAATTCTTCAAGAATTATAATTTACAAAAAGATTTCGAGAAAAATGAAAATTTGTGTTTATACACTCACATTTAATCATTTGACAACAGGCTTTAGGAAAAGTTCATATTCTATTCCTACTGCGATTTTTTTCGTTTCGCCTGTTCTACATTCCGTGTTTTTATTTTTGTCACATGGAAACAAGAGGGAAGAGGAGTTTTTTCTAAAGGTTTTTTTTCTGAAGTCAAGAAAAATCGTCTGAAATGTGAAAAATCGAAGTGGGAATAAAATATAAACTTTACTATTCCTAAAGTCCGTGGCTTGATAAAAAAAGCTCTTCTTAATTTTTAATTTGAATTAAATTATCATTTAATTCAAGTATTTGGCCTATTCAGTTTTCATCTTTCTGCAAAAATATTTTTGTTTGTTTACTGCCTAAACATAAGTTTCTGTTTCGCACATTCAGGTCTTTCTTTCCTTTTCTTTTCTCGCCTTTCTTTTCTCGCTTTTATACTTTTCTTTTCTCGCTTTTACTTCTTTTCTCGCATGTTGTTCTGGTGCTCTAATTGCAGCTCTAACAAAATAGTACTAAAATTTATTCATTCCAATGGCACGCCAGCTTGGGCATTCGTCCGTGTTTTAATTAAACATTTCAATTGGTTTAGTTAGCTTGCGCTACAAAATTTCAACAAACCACTTAACCGAAGGTAAACGTCAAAGTTAAGCAGTTAAATTTTTTCTTCCAATATTTCGGGTCATCTTGAGAATAAAAACAATTAAATCGCACATTAAAAACAGGTAACTTGAAGAAATACATCCCATAAACATACAAAATTACACCAACTTCGAAAACAAATCTTATTTGCACTTATTTGACTTTATTTACAAGACAGCAGATTACAAGGCGTAAATCAGAGCCCCTTGTTATTTTTGTGGCACTATATTCCTGGATCACGAGGAGTCAGCAATTTAAAATCCCGCGTTAAATGGTTCAAATGTTTTAACAATTTCTAAGCATTAATTGCATGAATAGCGTAAAAGCATTGAATTACGCTAAATAGGCACAGGGTATTCCCAAGTTAGAGCTGAAACCACTGATGTGTGATGATAGCATTATCAATGCGATTGTGAAATAACATGATACAATTTTTTTTTAATTAGAAAAACAAAAAAAAGTTCCCCTGCATAAAAAACGCACACTGATACAAAAATGTCCGGAATACATTAGAAAATGTCCGGAATGCATTATTTTCAATTGTTTCTCAATAGTTTTTTCTCTAATAAACGCCTGTTCTCCAACAAACGATTCACTCTGAGAAAAACTTCCCCCTTTTACATAAAATAGCAAAAGAGCCTCCACGCACGAGCCAGAGCTGGCCTCGTCACAAAAAGAGCAGCGATGTGTTTACTGGAGAAAATACAGTCGGTATTTAACATGATCTAATTGATTCGAAAACTTCGTTAAAAAAAATTACAAAGAGATATCTTAATTTAATGGGAAACCTTAAATAAATACTAAATACAATTAAAATGAATATACAATATCCAAGATAAATATTTCATATCATACCCAATAAATATATATCGTAAAAATGTAAGACTCCTAGTTCTATATCCTACATATATGCAAACAAGAGTGGTGTCGCTCTGAATGGACCATGACCTTGAATGGAGAACCTTCTTTGTTTACCATTAGTTCATTTTCTTGAAGCTTTTAAACTATTAAATTCAAACTGTCAAGCGTGCATTTCTAGATTGAAGTAAGTACAACATACACTTTTCACAAATTCAAAAAACTTGTCGCAAACAAGTAAGTGATTTGTTCAGGGCAATGATCAATTCAGGGCGATGATAAATATAGGGCGACTCCCCTTTCTATCCCTCTCTATGTATATATATATAAAGTTAAACTGACCCTTTGTGTAATAAATATATATATTTCTAAACATCTAAATTACAAAACTATATAGCATGTTAGTTCTTCATTCCTTAATAATCATTTGATGTTATTATGGAGCTTCTTGTTGATTTACCGCATCGATCACTCTAAACCCAACAGTGATTGGAACTCTTATCAACTGCCAAGATCCAAAACGAAGACCTTTGGTACCACGCTTTTTGCCACCTTTGGTATTACGCACCAATGCAGTCATATAATAAACGATGGGCATGCATCTGTGTTCCTCGCAGTCCGTGCACACTGCTTCAGTAAAACTGTCAGGAATTTGACCAATTTTCCTCGCAGTTTCTCTAACTTTGTATTGGCAAACTGGTTTTACACCCATCTGCTTTCCAGAAGATTCACAGTTAGTTGGAAAAGCTCGTGCGTCAATCGCAAGCCAACTAACGACCTAAAAATAAAACAATTAAAGTTGCAGAAATTCGAAATTTTAAAAATTCTCAAACTTGAAAAAGTTTTTCTTGTTAGAATATTTCACACAAAGAGTATGAGTTTTGAGTAACTATTCTAACCTAACCACTATATTAATTCTCAATTATTTTGTAAGATCTGCTATCAAAATTAGTCGAACTTGAAAAATATTTAAAAAAATTCAACTCACCAGTGCAAATGCAATCATGAAAATTTCTCTAGCCATTGCAAATAAATCAGATTCAACGATTCTATTTAAATCAAATTTTCTCTTGGAGGTATTGAAGTACCTTGAAACTTTGTGTTCAGTGTGTTCTCTTTCAACAACGATAAATGTATTTAATGTCGTAGAAGAGCTTGAAGTGCTCCTTTTAAACATTTTCCAAGCCCTTCACGCAGTTTCATAAAACGTAACATACTACTGAAAGATTTCTATGACTACGTGGGAAGCAAATCTTGAGAGAAATTATTTTTGTAGTTCTACTGAAGCTGTTTTTAGTTCCTTGTGTGATAATTAAAACAATTTAGTGAATCTGGAAACAGATTAATACAATTGTTTAGATGGTTTAGACAATAGCTTCAGTTTCTTCTACTACACGTTTCTTAACAAAAAAAACTGAAGACTACAGACAAAAGTAGTGGTAAACGATTCGTACTTTTCAAAGAATTTGATAGTTTTGCGTGTGAAGTATGTCTTTCAATCTTTGTTTTTGTATTGCCGTTCAAATTTTGAAGCGACTTCAACAAACCGTTGTAAGAAATAGTTGACATCTTGAAGCGGCTACTTCAACAAATCGTTGCAAGAAACAGTTCAAATCTTGTTGTTAAGCAACTTTAACAAACAGTTGTTGTAAAAACTTTAAAACACAAACAATCTTTAATTTTTCTATATAATGCAATTTGCACTGCCTAATTACAAATCTTTAACATACTGCAGCACTCTCAATGTTATGTTTCTGACCATGTGATCGATAGACAAACTTTATGTTAAATATGGTTACAATCTTCTATTAAATGTATATTATTCTGTCTTGTGTAATGAAATAAAAGTTTTTTTTTTCAATAGCCACTTGGGTCAGGCTCTAGCCCTCAAAGTTTCTTAGGACCGGTGAAAAATCGTAACATATATCTTATTGCGCGTATAGACATAAAAGGATGAATAATTGCTCATTTTTATAAATTTTAAAAATTGTACTTTTGCAATCGCTTAAGATTGAGACGTAGAGTTGCTTAATTTTTTCCCTTCCTAGCACTGGTTCCTTATTGAACGGTTGCTTATTGGAAAAAAGTGTAGTCTAGTTACATGGACACTTAAAAGCTCCTTTCCCCCTGAAAAAATCAAAGCCCTTTTGGTGAACAAAGTAAAACGTCATATCTCCAAGGGGTTTAGGTGACAAAATATTTTGTTAATTAATAAAGGTTTTAATGAAACTAAATAACTCGAACTGAATTGGTTTGCTTTAGCCATTTCTTTTAACTCTTTCGCCCCCTGGATTATCGCACTTGGGTTTAACAAGCAAATTTTATCTAATTTTTATTTTGCATGGGGTAGTACAAAAAAAACTAGAATTCAAAACATGAAATTATGTTGAAAACTCTTGCCTTGAAACACCTGAAAATAATGTGAAGTTCTCGTCTGCATTTATCTTCTGAATATACACGTTTTAATTTATAAGAAACCTGGCTAAAGCGCCATTAGTGAAAGTTTCTGAATTTTGGACCATTTTGGACTAATTTTCACCAGTAAAAGGTTTCTTAATTGTATATAAAAATTCATAGTTTTTTACTATGCATTTTTTTTCCAACA
Source organism: Phacellophora camtschatica (assembly GCA_036873815.1). NCBI lineage: Eukaryota > Metazoa > Cnidaria > Scyphozoa > Semaeostomeae > Ulmaridae > Phacellophora > Phacellophora camtschatica. The sequence continues at coordinate 6,503 of JAYJMH010052036.1, read as the reverse complement.
AAAAAAATTACAAAAACTTGGTATAAATTTTACAGGATAAAAAGTCTTCAATCATCTAACATCGTGTCCACTCCATTAAAATCATTAAACATTATGTAATCTTCACTTCACTAGTAGAAGCTTAAATTCAATAAGCGTAGAGTGGCGAAATTATACTTACTTACTTTGATATGTCAACATTTAAACATGCGTTTGACATGTTAACTATTATGTTAATTATGCGTTTGGTATGTTAATTATTACCTTAATTATGCATAAGATGTTCAGCAACATGACGTAGTGCTTGAGGTTAATATTTTCAGTAAAATAACAATGTTTCAAGTAGGACCAAAAGATTTCATGACAGTATATGACAAGCACGCATATAATGCGGTGAAAATAATAGCGATTCTCTCAAGGAGGAAGAGAACTGTACTCACAGTGTACAATGAGCATGAAGTAATCATACGATGTTACACGAAAGTTATGAAAGTGCTTTTGAAAAATTAACAAAACACTATAAACAATGAAAGATGAAGTAATTGAATGTCTACCATTTGTATATACAGCGAAAGAAATGTGCTTCCGGGATTGTTCGGGCTCGCTTCAGTTGTTTCTATCTTCGAACTGAAGAATGTAAAAGAGATTATGGCAACGGACTGAGCCGTCAACATTGTCTTCACTAATCTCAATTGATACATTTTCATTGCTACTTTAACCTCTTAAAATCTGCATTAATATTTTACCATCTAAATAAACACACATTTTAATTGATGATTTACCATCTTACATCTACAAAAATCGTTCTTAAAATCTCGTTAAGATATCTCGAAATGTCTTTTTGTCAAGTAACATAATCTCATTCTACTATTTTCTATTACTACTGCCTTCAGAGCTGTGATTTGAAATTGGTAAAACTTCCTTCTGGGTGGTCAAAATTGATATAACTTCCTCTTTAATACTTTTTGGCACATAATGGTAGCATGAGAATACATAATGGTAGCATGAGAAAAAGTTTAATTTCATTCGAAAATTAACCACCTTTTCGAGATAAAAGCTGACATTATATAATATCATCAATACTTTGAAATATGGCATTTTTAATTTTTTAAATTAAATTCTGCATACTTTAAATTAAATTCTTTATGAAATTCTGTTTAGTTTGAGGACCAATTTTTGCAATAGGAAAATGGAAAATAAGGATCAAAGAAAAACTTGGTAGAAGAAAATTGGTAGAAAATAAAAAAAATTGGTAGAAAATGAAATTGAAGGCAGTGAAAAGACAAAACTTTGATTTATAAAGAATAGTAAATTTGGAATGAAAGAATATAAAATGTGAAAAAGGTGCAATTTTATTAGAAATTAAACTGAGCATGGTTGAATTAAAGGTTAACTATAAGGGAACACAAAATATTCTCTTTGCAGGAGATTGTGGGCACTGTGAAGAATACATAGAGCACATATGGAACTGTAAAAATATCTCACAAAAAAAATTCGAAGTGCAAAAATTGGCTATTCAAAAACCACACAAAGTTTTTACAAAATATAAATGAGGTTATTCAAAACTTTCTGAAATTCTAGCCAGTGATTATCCAGGGCCATCTAGTGGATAAACTGCTCCGAAACGGAGATGTGGCATCTTATATTATTGTTATTATTTCTTGAACTTTCTGTCAAAGTTACAGTAATGCAAAGATTTTAAATTTGTGATCAAACTTTCGTATGTACCGGGCATAAGAACTATCCACGTTTGCAAGGCTTCGGTTTAAAATCTGTGAGAATAAAAATCTCAAATTTTACATGAAAAATATGAATAATTAAATATCATTTGCTTCATTATTTGGTAAAATTATAGGTGTTTTTTTTTGGAGAGCTATCAAACAAAGAGCGGCTGCTATTTCAAACAATAAAATAAAAAATATTGATGTCAATTGAAGTTAATTTGAAAAATGTTAATTTGAAAAATATGTTATCACTCACATGAGGTAACCCTCTTAGCGTTGTAATCAAATTTTAAATCTGAATAACTGCTGGAACTCAGAAAGATGAAATTATCCAATCACGGTTAGGAAAATAAAATAGCCTTCATCCATGACTTTTCAAGTCGATTAAAAGACCATAATTCGCTCCCAGTCCCCAATTAAAAAAGTCCCCAATTTATTGGTGAATCTTTTAAAACTTTAAACTCCTGAAGCGCCATTAATACAAGCAGGTTTTTAATGTCAAAAGATGGACTGAAAACAAATAATAATTTTTCAGCCCAGAGGGGGGAGGGGTAAGTTCCACAGGCAGGTGACGGGGTGTGCTATTTTAACATGTGAAAAACATCCTAAAATTTATCAATTTTTCAAAAACCATACCCCAAAATTTAGAAGAAATAGAAAATACATACCCTAAAAATTAATAATATAGATCCTAAATAGAAAATACACGACCCTAAGATCGTCATCTCATAATTGGGACAAAAATCCAATAATGAAATGAAGTATTTTGAAAGATGATACCCCAAAATTCACGATTTTTCCAAAATGGGACCCTAAAATTTATTTTCTGTTTGAAAAACCAACCTCAAAAAATGCCACATCTCGCACCGTTGCCCCCTTCTCTCCCGGGATTTTCCAAGTTAACTTGAAATCTCATGACTTAAGGGATTAAGGTTTTGGACAGGTAAATGTTGTTGGAGATGACAGGATGATATCCCAAACTCTAGGTCTGTGGCTGCAGACGTCATTTTATGTAAAATTTGAGCTTTTTAGTTTATTTTCTAGCTGCATCCTAGCAAACGGTGATAGTTGTTTGGGTCTCCCGGTAGAAAATTGGTTCTTATACTAAACTTTGAATGCAGAATCAAAATACACTATTTCAAAATTTGGATAGATTTTCATAATGGCAACTTGATCCCAAAAATTTTAATTTGCTCACGTTTCGAAAATAGCAAATCACTTCTCAGCATTGGTTGAAATTAGGTTCTGATGAGAAATTAGGTTTTGATGAGAAATTATCCTTAGAATAGATATAGCATACATGCTTGCGTTATAAGAAGTTTTTTATGTTTTGAAAGTAGCTTCCTAACATCAGTATTATTACATTAGAAACAGATTGAAGGTTCCAGGGCATGAAACCACGCACACGGATCGTATTAAGCGGAAGAAGAAGTTCCGAAAGACAACTGTTACCATGTTTTTACTAAATCTTTTGTTATTGAATTCTAACAAACGACAACATGGCCTCTAAGAAGCACGTGTTATCAGTTTTATTACATTAGAAACAGGTTGAAGGTTCCAGGGCATGAAACCCCACACACGGATCGTATTAAGCGGAAGAAGAAGTTCCGAAAGACAACTGTTATCATGTTTTTACTAAATCTTTTGTTATTGAATTCTAACAAACAACAACATGGTCTCTAAGAAGCACGTGTTTATTGTCAACTGATCAATTTTTTAACCTTCAGTAACAACACAACAACCCAACGAAATGTTTCTTCTTGTTCAAAACGTTTTCCCTCGAAAACAACTGTGGCTGCTTCTCTTGCAGCCAATAAATTGCCTAATGCAATCTTTAATTTGCTTTAGCAGTTTCACTATATATCGTAATTATAATAATTTTATTTATCAACTAAATCAAAAACAGCAAATATATTATGATATTTTTGGACATAAATGTAAATAATGCTACATTTAGGACATTAGAAAATTAAGAAACTTCCAGGAAATGTTTGGTGGTTTGAGGGACCTTGGTAACTTCCATGAAAATTCCAGGAAATTCCCTCAGATCTGAGAAACCTGGGTATCATTTCATTTCATTTACAATAACAATACCAGCAGAGCTACGTTTCTTATGAATCAATGGTGCATTTCCGATGTTTGAAATAATTCTACAGAGTGTATCTACCGTGTGATCCAAGAAACTATCTCTGTTTCTAGGGCTGTAGCTTTGAATCCGCTAGCTACAAACTTCAAATCGTACTGAAAACGACATCTAAAGGGAAAATTTAGAGTTTGGGATATGAACTAGGCGAACTAGTCATCTGCGACCAAATTGCCCTAATTCGTGAGCTTTCAAGTTAATTTGGGGAGAAACATAATTTATTTTCAGTCCATGTTTTGATATTAAAACAACCTGCCCTTCGGATATCAGTACAATTTGAAATTGCTAGACTCACGGATTTCGAGCTACAGCACTGCAAAAGTTAAAAATATTTATCTGTCGTAAAGCGTTCTAAAAAAAAAAAAAAAATTAATTTTTCACTTTACAAAACATTGTAACCAACGAACGTAATGTTTCAGTAGTACTTATTCATCTGCATTTACTAAACTATCTATATGCACAGTTATGTGTTCATGAAACTATATAAAATTTAGTCACACTCTGTTAAGAGATCAAAAGTTTGAAAAGCCTAAGTGTTCTGAATACGAACTTTCTATTGCATCCAATTATTACCAAAACCTTGAACAACTATTTTATAAATATTCTTGACGCACTTGATATTAAACAACCAGAGCAGGTTGAAACACATACCAACAACACACACACAAATTATAGACCCTGCATTTACGTCATCTTGCAAAATACAACTCTTTCCAAACATACCAGCGTCACAACAAATACGAAATATTTTAAGGGTATTGGAAAATTTAAATTTAAACACGTAAATACAGAAAGAATGAGAGGAATAATAAACGACCTCCAAACAGGCAAAGCAACAGGGGTTGACACCATTCCTCCAAAAATTCTCAAAATAGCAATTGACAGTATTTGAAATCCTATAACCGAAATTTTTTCAACAAACCGGTTACTGACGAAATATTTCCCTGCCTCTTGAAAATGGCCGACATATCTCTCGGTTTCAAAAATGAAGGTAGCAGGAACAAAACTAATTCTGGACAAATAAATGTCCTTCCCTCATCATCAAAGATTTTTGAAAGAATTATGTTTAATCAAATCTGTCAATACATTGAAGACAAACGATTTCCTATGCTCTGTGGCTTCAGAAAAGGCTACAGCAGACACCATAGTTTAGTACGATTAACTGAAGCGTTGAAAACATTCCAGACAACAAAAATGTTGCCGGTATCATGCTTATGGATTTATCTAAAGCATTTGATTGCCTCCCTCATAACTGACTCTTAGCAAAACTCGGCTCTTATGGATTTTATGACCCAGCAATTAAATTCATAAACAGTTATCTAAGTAAAAGAGTACAATGAGTAAAAATGAATTCCACTCATAGCGAATGGATGGAAATCAAACAGGGTGTCCCGCAAGGATCCATATTAGGTCCACTGCTGTTCAAAATTTACATAAATGATATTTTATATTTTCTAAACAAAAGTCAGTTATGCAACTATGCTGATGATAACACGGTATGGTCAGAAAATAGTAACATTAATGATATGTGTATAGACATTGAAAATGAATTTTCACTCCTCATGAAATGAAATGAAAGTAAATTCATGACCTTCCAATGTAACCAATAAAACAGCCCATTGCTTCATTTCAATTTGATGGCTACATCAAACATTTTTGTAAGGAAGCTGAAAAGTTAATGCTTTGGCTAGCATAGCCACATATATGAGTAAAAAAACGTATACTTTTGATGAAAACTTTAATTTTATCACTTTTCAACTATTGCCCTCTTGTCTGGGTATTCTGAAGTAAAAATAGCATCGTATTAATAAGATACACGAAAGTGCTTTAAGAATAGCTTACAATATTATCAATCAACCTTCGACGAATTACTAACAAAAAGTAAAACTGTTACAACCCAACACAGAAATCTGCAAACTCGTGCAATCGAAATATATAAAGCATATAATGGCCTAAATCCAATATTTATGAATGAAATATTTTCAATGATATCACTTAAAACAACCCTAATTCAAAACAATAGAAACAATATATAAACTATATGGATTTAGTTAGCACTGAACCATACAGATGTAGACAAATTTGGAACTCGATTCTATAACAAATAAAAACTCTCCAATGTTAAGCATCTTCAAAAATCAAATAAAGAATGTACAATCTTGTAATTTTACATGTAACTTGTGCAAACAATATGTTAAAAATGTTGGTTTTATCTAACATAACTCAACATTGTATTTTTTATATTGTTTATGTTTAATTCGTGTAATTTATGTAATGTGTTGTTAGTTGGTGTTAATTAGTTATATCTTTGTAAAATTATAACTAATGTAAAAGAAAGAATAGAAAGAGATATACAAAATGAATAAAATACGTGGACAAAAGTGCTTGAAGTTCGAGGCATCTTTGCTAATATGCAAAGCCAAGGCACATCTGGAAAGCCAAACCATATTTGCAAAGCCAAGGCATATCTGGAAAGCCAAATCATATTTGCAACGACAAGGCATATCTGGAAAGGCAAATCATATTTGCAAAGCCAAGGCATATCTGGAAAGCCAAATCATATTTGCAAAGCCAAGGCATATCTGGAAAGCCAAACCATATTTGCAAAGCCAAGGCATATCTGGAAAGCCAAATCATATTTGCAACGACAAGGCATA
>JAYJMH010052025.1:0-13459 GCA_036873815.1 Phacellophora camtschatica | reverse complement strand
AAAAATGAAACTTGCTATGATTGTTTTTTAAGCCTAAATCTCACACCAAAATGAGCAATGAAAGTTTTTGGCATTGTTCATTTTTTTGCGTTGATGCCTCTTTAACCTTTCATTGGACAAAATTTATTGACAAAATTCAAAAATATCCAAACTTCACTTCAATATTTCAGAGCTTGATCTTAAAATATGTTAAAATGTATCAAAACAATACGCAGCAACTGCAGACAAAGAATCTTTTTTCGCCCTAAGAAAGTGGCCATGTGGAAATCTGGCTTCAGGTGTCATATGCCCGATACGAGGTTAACATTTCTGAAATGCATTGAAATTCCGCCTGCACTTTCTCCCGAAAAACATGATATCTTTAAATAATTGACTGTAGATTTGAGTTGGTCATGAATAAGCCTGCCTCTGTCCCTATCGAGAATGAAAGGTTTCATGCTAAACTCTCAGTGGCAAGAATACTTCACGCAGCACAAACACGTATAGGTACAATGTGCAATAAAGGATTATCTGGAAATATTTCTTAAATGATAAAAATCTGTTTGCAAATATTCCAAGCTCCAGTCCTAGACATTTTAACAACTTTGCTCAAAAGAGAATTACGATAAAAAAGCGGTTGGATATTTTACCAAGATGCATTGCGCTTGATTTAATTTTGATAGAATCAACAGATAACAGCCCCCAGCATTTGTTATAGTTATCAACAATTTAATATGGCGTTCATTAATTAGATAGTTTTGCATTCTTCTAAATTCATTATTTGGATCGATTGTAAAATTAGAAGAAACCGTTTATAAGAGCAAGGTATTTATTTCAGAAACTAGGCAGTTATTGGAGGAAATATTAGAAGCTAATCATTACGCTTGATCAGATATTCCTTTATTGTACATTGCATGGTATGCAGAGCAAACTGCGGAGCAGCCTCGTCTTCAGTTAACGATAATATATTGGCAAAACATCGAAGAACGAACTACATAACAAGGATTAAAGTATAACTTTCAAGACGGCAAGTAAGAGCAGGCACGGTCCAAGTTTGAAGAGTATTCAGAGATCGTCACTTAACGTCACTGAAAGCAAATTATGGCTTACTTCAAAAAGCACCATTCCGATTCATGCGCTGAGTAAATTAGGCCTATCCATAAATTTAGGCCCATCCATAAATTTAGGCCCATCCACAAACCGATATATTTTTAATAAACTTTTTTCCAAGGTCAAATAATTGAGTCGTCACGCGGTTAAGGTTTGAAGCATAATTTTCTGCGAGTTTCTAAGGCAAAAACTGCATCGGGGTAAATGCACTGAGCTAATTTACGCTTATCCGTAAACGAAGATATGCCAACAATGGCTAATTAATTGAGCAATTAAGTGTTTCAGAGTGAAATAGCTACACTGCTCGTGAAGCCACCAGGGTTCAAAATAAAATTCACGATAAAAGTCTTCCTAGTCAGCTTGGACTGCGACCAACCGTATTTACCTGAATTTATGTTGAACTGAATGAAATTTATCAAAAGTTCTTTATAGAGCCTAAATTTTGAGCAATATTTGGCAAGCATTTCAAGCAGTTGTTGGTATGAAACTAGGCTCTGGTCTAACTAAACGTGCATTTGGTGCATAAGACACAGAGTGATAATAACTCATCGCTTGAACCAGTGCCCGTGCAATACACATCCCAGGAATACATTGTTAAAGACAGTCAAAGACTGCAAAACTTTTCCCTTTCGAGGCGAAGAGTGCAATCAATGAGTTTAAAATTAATCACCATACAAATGTTACTCAAAAACAAAAATAGCTCAATCAATCAATTAATTAATTGACTAAATTAACTAATCAATCAATAAACCTTGTTCGCAATGATATTTTTCAGAGAGAAAAAACCCTGTTACCTTCTTCGATTTTTGGCGGGATTATGTTAATTTATGCGATATCAACAGGACAAGACTTTCGTTACTCCAACCCCATTCAAACGTGGAGCTTCATTTTTCTGAATTGTTTGAAAGTCAGTTGAATCTTGACATGTTATTTTTATGCATTGTACAAGCTTATCAAAAAGCAGAAAAGCATTAAATCTCTTCTTTTGAAATATCCCTGGGAACGAGGTTCGTTTCAAGTTCAAGCCCATACCAAAACAGACATCGGACAAAATTTGCAAAAAGCAAAATCACCAATGCAATGATAAATCATTATCAGAATTCGCGAAAGTTCGCACCCGACAACGATTTTGGTACAGACAATGGTCGTTATAATCTTTCTTCGCCTACTACTATGCAAGCTAAACAAAACATACAAGAAACAAGAAACTTTGATTGAAGTTTTATGGTGGGCAAGAAAAATCTAATTTATCAACATAAACATACACTGATACCTTCGGTAGTATTTCTAGAGAAAGCAATTATTTGCCTGAGCTTCCTTCAAAGCAAACTTGCCATGCGAAACGATTTATAGACGCATTAGCAGCCATTTTGGCCTGCAATCAAAGTATCTTGCATCCCTAGATTGAATATGTGTGGTTTAATAAATTAATCACTTAGCTTCATATACAGCAAAACAAATGAAATAATTTCGTTTTTACAAAAAGTGAGCAATTGAGACATTTTGCTAATTTCTTTTCTTCCGCCAGTTATAGCTACAAGTCCTGAACTCCAGGTTCGTAAGAAAATGTTTGAACTCGACACGAAACTTTTAGGGAAATTTTCCGAAAAACACCTGTGTCTGTAAATCTTAATTTTTTAAGAAAGCAATTTTCGTGCATCATGAAATTTATTTTACGTGAATCGTTATCAGTACATATTATTTCTCAAACCACCCCATAGCGGCTCTCTCTGAACCTGATATACAAGTAATAACTCAGCCAGAAAGGAAGAAAACGAAATGCCCATGAGCTCACTTCTGCTAAGACTAACTGTCTTCTAATCAAGGCAAATTGAACAAGATCAACGATAAATACGGGAAATAGCCACACATCGCGTGCGAAATGTACTGAAATAATAACAATGATAATACTAATAATATGTACTAACATACTTTTGGAGGTATAATTTAATATGTTGTGAACGCTTGTGATATATATGATACACTATTTACACGAATGTTACGAGTCACCATCACCCTTATCTCAAAATTATTGCCCAGAACAATGGTGATGCAATCAAAACAATGAAATACAATACGATCAAAACATAGCTATTGTTCGGACGTCAATCACAGCTCCGAATAAAACAAAAAGAGTTATGGCTATACCATACTATATTGTACAGTCGAGCCTCGCTATCACGAATTGTCAAATGTCAAAAGGAATCAAAATCTCAAAAAATTCGTTCTTGAAATGTGCATTTTAATAATATTAGTTATATATCTGGGGCTTGTATGGAACTCGGACGTAAGGTCTGTATGATCAAGCGGCCACCTAGCGGCGATTGATTGACTGATACATGACCATACGTCTCATTGATGCAGTGGAAATGGGCCTAACCTGAACGTTTTGCTTTTGATTAGGCCCATCTAACGCGAGATTTTTGTTTTTGTTGTTGTTAAACTGATATTTTTAAACATGTTCACACCCAGATTTTAAGAGGAATAATTACCTAAAAAAGAAACTAATTGAGTCTGCACGCACGCAGGCTAGCATTTACCTCTTGAAAATATATAATTTCGTGTTGTATAGCAAATGACCATGATCTCGGGGCAAAAGAATTAAATCTAATCGAAAGAATTGCAACGCCCTCTTGTGCTTCAATTCATGGATAAAGAAAATCTCCGTATTGCCAAGTAGGCCACTGTATCGACGGATTTTTAAATAAATGCAAAGTAGGCCCGATACTGGCTTCTTATACATTGGTCTCACATAATGCAGACCAACAGCAGTAGGCCACTGTACGAACCGATGAGCTGTGTTTTCGTTTGAAAAGAACATCTAAGCAATCGCTCAAAAACCAATGTGATATGAGCAACTAAAACGTGCTTAGTTTATAACGTGCATAACTTTAAAAACAAAGATTGCCTAAAATCAACTAAGAGTAATAACAAACAAATTCGAAATATATTAAGCAAAAGGAATGGAACATTAAATCGATGACAATTTCAAACATTCTGGTTACACTGGGTTTAACTAAAAATACCCATTGAATACACTGGGTTTAACTAAAAATACCCATTGAATACACAGGGCTTAACTAAAAATGATTTCCCAACATACCGAGTCTAACATAAAATATACTGGGGGCTTGCTAAGAATTGACAGGTTTTTCTTTTCTAGTTCACAGGGATATTTTTCAGAGATAACTTCCAAACATCCTAAATCCTGAAAACGGCAGGTTTTCGACAAACCGGATCCAACAGTTTAAAAGAACAAGAATTCAGAAAATCCAAATATTAATTTGAAACTATCGTTTCCAGGCCCTAAATGTTGGCGTGTCTCCTAACGACAATGGTTAGTATACTTTACTCACTTCTTCCAACAAACGTTCTACGTTTTCCGTGTTCTGTCAAAAAAGTTTCATTCATCAAAATGTCATAACTAACTCGACCTCTGATGTCATATGTGTAATGTTCTATTCCTCGCATTAAAATCTAAAAATCCAAACAAAGTTTAAATATGACACACAGCTACAACAAACACGTGAAAATCATAAATTAGAACTTTTTAAAATCAATCAATCAATGAAGCTACACACCAATAAGCCAAGAAATAAGAATAATTAAAAATTCATCTCTAAAATCATCTAATGTAAATGTTTAATAAAATACAGAACAAAAACTTCCAAAACATTGTCTATAGCAGCACTCTAACCATTGTAATCTACTGATCACTAGACGCTACAAAAATACTGAAGATAAGTTAATCATCATACCAGGCTGACTATAGTCGCTGCCCTCCGTAGTAGGTATATGCCAGGTAGGACGGCTCTACGGGTTGATAACTGGAATGGTTGAGTACAGAACCTGCATATCCCATATGTTGAACTCGCCTCTGTGGAGATAGCTGTGCTGTGGAATATGGCGATGTATGAAGTTGCCCGTTTCTTCCTAGCCTTACGACGCCGTTGTCCGTCACCACAGAGTTGCACGAATGCGGTTGTGCGAGTCCATTCATAGCTGGCGTCATTATGTAGCCACCTTGCGCACACAGATCAGAAGTGGTGGTATGGTGCACGGCCGTCTGCATGTGCGGATAAATAACCGAGCTTTGGTTGTATGAATTAGTAGCAGGCGAAAGAAAGCAAGGATGAAGCAGTTGAACTCGTGACGGGGAACTTGTTGCAGTGGTGACTACTGCACATACAGGGCTAAACGCGGTCTGACTGGATGGTAGCTGGGGAATGAGACCATTCATCCCTTGCCTTCGAAAGGAATACAGATGGTTAACTCCATGACCAGGAGAGCCAAAGCCACTAAGGTCTGGGGTACCCCGCTCCATGCGGGCAACAGTCACTGGTACATGAAGATAGCATAAGTTGGCTGGTACTTCTCCAACGGCTCCTTGTTGTTGCTGACAGCAAAGCCGCTGATTCCCTGGGCTAGACTTTGGCTGCACGAGAGATGTTATACTGTGAGGTACAAGTGATCGGTGCGGGGATGTCCGTACATGTCCAGTGTGATGAGGATAATGAGGCATATTAACTGGAATAACACTGGGATAAACTGGACTCGGTGTTTGCATAAGAGTGCTGTGAAATCCACTGGTGTCTAAATTATCGGGACTCGGCATTTCTATCTTAGTCTTCGATGTAACCAGAAGACCACAATTTATACCTTGATCATCCCGTTCTCCCTCGTCACTCGAGCTAGAAATAGTTATAACACTGGGTTGCGGACTCGGGCTGTCCTGGACGTAAATGGGCGACAGACCAATACTATGATCTAACTGAGGTTTTGTGTCGGACATAAATGCATGTTTAGGAGAATGGCCATCATTGTTAAAGGGTGATACCTTGGCATGTGGCACATGCAGCTGCCAGGGCGGCACAGCGAATGTGTTCCACATGCTCCAATGGCTTGGTGCACAGATTGGACCAAGGTGTGGTTTGAGAGAATTGTTCGTTTCTCCAGGTCTTGGCCATGGATGAGCTAGTCTTGATGGACTGTGACTCAAATGCTGAAAAAATACATAAACAAACGATTAATTTCTAATCTTTTCACGCCGGGATTTATTTTAATTATGCAGGTAAATCCTATCTAAGTTTCATTTTGCAGGGGGTAGCACTAGCAAATAAACCAAATTAATTCAAAACATAAACTTACGCTTAAATATCTGAAATTAATGTAAAATTATGTCCGCGATTACCTCCTGAAAATATGACGTTTTGTGTTGTTTAGCAATGACCAAGGAAATGGTACATACCCATCCCTTGGGGGTACATACCCATTCTGGGGCGAAAGATTCAAGATATTTCTTATTCACAACGACAACCAGCCAGTTTCAAGGTTCTTTGTAATAAAATGTGTGCTTTCTTACAAAAGAGTATCACGTTGTATGTATGAATGTCATTGAATTAAAAAATTTGTTCTCATGTCGACATTTCGGGATGACATTTGGAGATATGTAAAATATTTATGCTATGAAGAACGGGCGCAAAAAATAAACATATTTTGGCACAATGAGGCCTTTCAAACCTACGTTTTCATCCGAGTGTAAGTTTGAAACATTTTCAGCACACTCTGATGAAAACGTAGGTTCGAAAGGCCTCAGTGTGCCAAAATTTGTCTATTATTTTACGTCCGCTCTTCATACTATAAGATTATTAGTTAATACACAAAGTATAAAATATACATATATATATACATATATAAATATATATGAATACCTGAGTAGGACTTGGCTCTGCCGACATGTAACCAACATCTTCAGCAATCGACCGCCACGAGGCAGGAGGCAAGGGAATGTTCGAAGATAGAGGAGGCTGGTGAGATGTCCTGACAAATAGACAAATGTCAACATATGAATACATGGGTGGTTGGTTATTGACAAAATCTGGCCCTTACAATGTCACCTAAAGCCAACGGAGCAAAGAGCAAAGAGCAGAGCAAAAATAAAAGCAGAGCAAAAATAAAAGCAGAGCAAAAATAGAAGCAGAGCAAAAATAGAAGCAGAGCAAAAATAGAAGCAGAGCAAAAATAAAAGCAGAGCAAAAATAGAAGCAGAGCAAAAATAAAAGCAGAGCGAAAATAAAAGCAAAGCAGAACAGTAATTACAAAGTCATTTGAATTGTAGAGATGAACAAGTTGAAGGACTAATAATTTATGCAAATACAAACTGTATACGGCATTGATAATGAACATATACCTGAATATATTATCTTTTGTTACAGGCTGGAAACCTGTCCCAAGATGTGATCCAGAAATCAAGTGGGGCTGAAAATAAAAATGAACATTTTCAAACAAAAAGTTGGCAAAATTAGGAATCACATCCATTGATCGGAAATGCTTGGAGCTAAAACTTCAGAAACATTCTTCTCAAACTTCAGAAACTTCAGAAACATTTTTCTCCGATCAATAGATGCGATCCCTAGCATTTTACAAGAAATAACAAACAAGCACGAACATGAATTCTTTCAGTCTATAAAAATGCAGTTCTTCTTATGAACGGAGTATTTTTTTAACTATAAAGACATTCGGATATATCGGAATGTGACCACTTGTTTTCACATTTACCTGAAGTATGTGTTGGTGTGTTGGAGGGAAAAGTATTTCAGTTGGCTGTCTGTCTCCTGAAGCTAAATTCGGAATTGGAACTGTCCCAGCCTTCCTTTGTGCTAATGTCTGCGATTTGTAATAAGCAATCATATCCATGGAATGTACCGAAGATTGTACGCTGTCAAAAATAAAGAACATATTTAAGTACGGTAAACGCCTGCATAAAAGAAATTCAATTCAAAACACTTTGGCCTAATGATTTCGGAAAAATGAACCATATGTAAATAAGAAACTGACCTTAGCCTACAACTGGAAAAACAGTTTCTTAGGTAAAGGGACACATAAAAATGGAGGATGTTTTGAATAATGACTGCATCCTGCATTGAGAATTCAGTAGATATAACAGATAATATTATATGCCCAAACCAAACTTAATCAATGTACTGACGAATTTACATTTAAATACACATACGTTATCATTCCCACAAATTTTTTTGATGTTTTTGAAGTTTACAGAATATCTGCAACCAATTTGGTGATTTTTCGAATAAGAAACTCAAAACCCTGGAAATTCATTTGGAACCTAATAGATAAGAAACTGCTTAGCCTAAACTGAAAATATGACATACGTTCTTATATGTGGGTGTTTACTGTGTGTGTGTGTATATATATATATATATATATATTAGTCCTTTTAGTCAGCTCAAAAACACAACACGCAAGTCATTATTTCGGATTTAAAGTCAGCCAATATTCATAAGATTCATAATAATGGCCAGAAAGTATTCGAAATGGAATAAACAAAAATTCGAGATTCATATAATTGTACTAACTTTCTGCAGTAAAGAAATTGCGACAAGTGCGTGAACGTAAAGAATGGATGCCTTAACATCTCTCCTGGCTTTATTCTCCTGGTTGGGTCCAAATCCAACATTTTCTTCAACAAATCAACAAACACAGCCCTTCAAAAAAATACAAATAGACATGAATGCATTTAGCGCCATTTGCATCTTAGTGTCATTTACATTTTTAGTGTTATGTCCATTTTAAAAATATTACATTCTAAAATTTAAAAAAAATATTACATCCTAACAATTTGCAGTGGGCCTATTCAAGAACACGCGATAAAAGTTTTGTGATATGATTATTGTCACCCTATTAGACCATAATCCCTGGTGGGTATTCACAAGCTCTGAACTGGTTTGTTCTCATAATAATTAGGTTGTTGAGCCAAATGCTTTGTCTTTTTTTAAAAAACGACAAAGATCGAGAAATGACGCCGAAGATGTTGTATCTCCTTGTGAAGTATGTGGGATATAATTTTCGAATTTTGAAGAACTGAAGCTGCACTTCCAAGAAAACACCCGGAAGAGGTATCTTTTCAGACACCCTTAATGACTTATTCTTCCGGTGTTTCTGCCCTAAGTATTCCCTGCCCAACTACATTGATTTATTGTTCAAGGTGTGACCGGGGCCCGCAGGGATTCCCTTCCAAAAAGGTGTGACTGCTCATTTAATCAAGTTTCACAAGATCAAAGGACCTGCTTTACGTAAGGTCCTTTTGTAATTATTTTTGGCTGCAGCATTGATTGGCCAGTATCAAAACGTAAACAAGCTCCTACAGAGAGGTGCCGTCGCCCTGAATTGATCATCGCCTGAATTGATCATCGCCTGAATTGATCATCGCCCTGAATTGATCATTGCCACGAACCAATCACTTACTTGTTTACGATTATTTTTTTAAATTTTTGAGAGTTGCATGATGTAACTTAAATCTACATGCACGCTTTGCGAGTTTCAATAGCGTCAAGAGGCTGAACTAATGGTAAACAAGGAGGTGATTCCATTCAGGGAGATGATCAATTCAGGGTGACAGCACTCTAGCTGGATCAAACACAACATTCGTCTTATGATTTAAAGAATAGAAATTCACTGGATTCACATCACAATTACCTGTCTATTCTCTCCGCCATTTGCTCGTTACCACTCAACGTGTTTGGAAAATTGACCTGAGAAATGAAAGAAAATAGGTGAATCAGAACGATAATGTTCTAGCCTGTGAAGATGCTTTGCTCAGTGGTGTTGTTTTTGCAGTCCACAGAACAGAGAAAAATTTTGTAACAATAGTGAACTTGACATGCCAATTTCAAAGCGATTATCCGTCGGAGACAAAGCGAATTTTCTCAACTGGAAAATCAAAACAAGCAACCTGTTAGTCAACAGCCGTCCGTAAAACTGGTGAGAGAAGAAAAATTTCACAGAGCAAATAAACTCAAAGTTTATGCAAAAAATCATGTTGCTGAGAATTTCGTGCAATATGCTTCCAAGCTCACTAATAATTTGTACGAAAAACAGCATCTGAGATAATCTTCAATTCGACCCATATCTTATAACGAAAACATCTGGTTATTTTAAAATTATCCAGCAATCAACAATAGAAAGCGTTCTCGTAGTTCTTGAGAAGGGATTGAAAATGTCGTTAGTAACCTGAGAAAATACTGTCAAACAACTCAGCTCTGAACACATCATTAAATAATTTTTGGATTGAAAAATAAATTTCACACCTTCAAAGCAGCCACGATACTGATAATAAACAAAATCAGAAAGTTTTGCTTTTTTCATTTTGATTCGATTGAATGCGCTCAAAAGTGTGAAATCTATTCTTTCAAAATCGTGAATCGCATTGTTATGTTCAAAATTGCAATCTTTTTCTTTTTTAAAATACCTCTTGTTGTTGACTGGTCTGCAAAAATCTATAGATTCAAAAAGGAGGGTTCTTCCAAAATATTGTAATTGACTAGGAGGATGTTCCACGTATTTAGCAGACATCAGAGGGGTATTGAAAATTTGCTATGTCAAACAAATTTATCCTCCATTCCCCTCGCCAATATTTAATGACCAATCCTCAAGTTTCATTTTGCATGGAGTAACACATAAAAACAAAATCAATGATAACGTTAAAATATCCTAAATTAGTCCTCTCAGCCCTCATTTACATAATTTTTCAATGTCAAATTGTTTTCATTGGCATGGACGGAGTAGCCATACTGAGTGGGTGGGCTGTGTTTCGGAAAAATGCTTGCTCTTCTATCGTGTTTACACAATTTCTGTTTTAGACAGGACTAAATTGGGCTTTCGGCCCCCTCCACTTTTGCAAACGCTTTGCCCCCCCCCCTGATTGGTATCATTGTTATTTTACTTTGCTTCAGACCATGGGCTTTATGAAAAGTAAAGTTTGTATTTTATTCCCATTTCGATTTTCTCAATCCACTGGTTCTACATTCTGTGTTTTGACAAAATGAAAACACGGAATGTAGGACAAATGGAATGAGGAAAATTAGAGTTGGAATAAAATACAAACTTTACTTTTCCTAAAGCCAGGGTTCAGAGAAAAGTTCTTACTAACACAACATACCAATGCAATTTCGTCAAGGTGACTGAACACGTATCTCTTTCCTTCATCCTTCCGACTTTTTCCTGATTCTCTTTCGTATTCATCTTGAGACTAAAAATGAATAAAATTTTATAAAGACACTTTTTTCAATTTGAAAAGAATGTCATACAGACATTCGTGCAGAAGTCAACATTTCTGTGCCCGCTCTCATTCTTTGAAGTAAAAAAAATTTTGTATACCTCTGCGCAGGAGAGCAGACAACGAGAAAAAACCAATACAGTTACAGCCCAGAACTTTATTTTTATTTAAAATAGTTTTTGACTAAACACTAAAACCTTGAAAATAAATTAGGGTTTAGGGTACTAAAAGTGCAAGAAAATACACGAGACTTTACTTTGTAACTCATATACTGCATAACTGATGCCCTAATACTGGACAGCAGGGTGTGGAGAGGAGTGATTCCTAGGTTTCGAGCTGGCGTTGGCTGATCAGTACTTTCACATCGCATCAAATCGAACAAACATTTCTTGAAAATATGTTTTTTAATACTTCTTTAAAGAAGTGGTTCCTTTGCGAGGGTTTTCAGTACAATTCATATCCTGCGCATTTTTCATTTTCGACCTCTGCAAAGATGAAAGTCAGTCGCAAATTCAACAAAATTAAAAAAAAACTAGTGAGTCATGAGCTAGAAATGCTGAAAACAGAAATTCTACCTTCCGAGCAAGAAAATAGACAAAGAGGCAAAAAGCAATAATCGATCCTCCTGCGCAGAGGCAAGAAATTTTCGATGCGAAGGAGAGCCAAAATAAGCAGAATGAAGTCAGCCAGTCGTTTACAGTTTATGTTCAGTAGCCAGTATTACTAGTTGCACAGTAACTGCTCCCAAGTGGAGAATGGTATTATTGTTTAGCCGCAAACTCAATAAAATTAGAAATTCTAATTTTCTAGTTTACAAACTAGAAATGATAATAACAAAAAACTGCGCACGTTAATCAGATTACGTAACGACAGAAATTACTAAAATTCACGCAGATTAAAAAGCTTTAGGCCGATTACGGAAAGCACTTGTTTCAGATACAATTTTCCATGACCTGATCTTCATAATCTAATACAAAACTTCGATAAAGCTTTTCCACGGGATTTGTTTTATAAATCGTATTGAAAGCGGCCTTTCCGCAATAGAGCATTCCATTAACGATATCGGCAGAAGGAAAATAGAAAGGGGGAGAGTAATTTTATGAACATTTATTTGAATCCGCCGGCCGTTCCGCGTAATTCTTATTGGAAACCCGTTTTATTATTTCAAAAACCGCGTAATTTTATTGGAAACCCGTTCTTCCGCTCAATTTCGGAAGAATTTGAGCGGAAGAATTTCCAAGTATTTCTAACAATTTCCAAGTATGGTAGAAAAGTTACCTCCAATTTCAGCTAAATACCCTTGATGATTCCCACATTAATGTTAAGCTGTTTTAGGCCACGTGCTCAGACAACGCCGTTTTCAAATGAAAATTATATCAAATCGTGCAATTTCGAACTGCAGTTTAGACGGAAGTGTTGTCCAGAAAAACGGCCCAGAAGGAACACTATTTTAATAAGCATTTTGAATAGCAACGACAAACTGTTTTTAAATCTTTACAAAAAACAGATTCATCATTTCATGTCGCTTTCAAATTTTGAAAAAAATGCCGTTTCCGTTTGAGACAACAACTGTACGTTTTCAAACAGTTTTCTCTTTAACACGACATTGGGTAAAAGAGGCCTTAAATAAATTATCTTTGTTGTGTTTTTCAAGGAGTAATAAAAAAAACTAAGGCTCTCAACGTTTCATTAATCCAATATCCGACATTATCGCATGGCATTCAACATGGCAGCATGCGAAATACCTACCCACTGGCCTAAACAAGAGTAACCATGTACAACCAGCTGTAAAAAGACAAGAAATATTTTGTTTCGTGGCAAACTGGAACTCATGCTTGAAACATGGAGAAGAACATAGAGACCGTAGAGAGAATTTCTAAAAATTCAAATGCATCATTGCAGAATAATCCAAAATTCTTAAAATAAACAATAATACTAAAGATAGAAACCATTGCATGGACGCAATGCACGCCGGTCACCTGGCATCCCTAGCAGCCCTGCTGAAGCCCAACAACACAATAAGGGTATCTTGCTAGGCCAGGTTTGATCTTTCAGTCATTAAATTAGTGCTACATTCAAGCCAAATCAATTAGCACATGCCGTAAAGCTTCAAATAAGTGCTTATTAAATTAATACACTTGGAAGGAATAGAATACCCGTAGAGCACGAAGTTTTCTTTTCTTTTATCATGCCTGTCACCAGAGCTGGAAAAAGTCGCGAACGCCGTGACCGTTGGTCGCAGGCACAAAATTGTTCACGAAAAAATTTGAAGGCACAACTTGAGAGAAAAAGCGAGTG
>JAYJMH010052014.1:0-13462 GCA_036873815.1 Phacellophora camtschatica | reverse complement strand
CCTCGTGATTCCTTTTGCCTTTTCCTGGAATTACAGAGAGTTAGCAGCTCTCCTCACACTTTCGCAGCAAGTATGACTTTCGTGGGATTTGAACCCACGAGCTTGCGATCATGAGTCCGGCGCTTGCTGTCAGTCAAGGCAGAATTCACCCTCCGTTATTGTACTAACAATATTGATCTTCTCTTACACGAAATGAATAAAATATTTCTTGAGTTGACTAATATATATGGAAACTGCCCTTTCTTTCCCATTCGACTTCGCGTAATTTTCAAAGGGCAACGATATCAAGAAAGCCAGAACCAATGAGAGGGGGAACTCAGGAAAATTTAATAATTTCCCGGATCAGTTCAAGAAATTTTAAGTAATACAAAGGCATTAAAATCAGATTACTTTTTGACACCAAAATATCTGATTTTTATAGTCAATGCAGAATGTACAATTATTTTACGCAAATATCAAAAACGTTGAAATATTGAAAAATAGTCGTTAAAATCAAATATTAGGGTCCAGGATCCTAGGTCCTGGGTCCTGCCTGAAGGTCCTGGGTCACGCTTTTCCGGTATGCCATTGTGGTGTTTTGCTCTATTTTCACCATTACATACATTTTACTGGACAAACCTTCCATTAAGACGTACTCTTCTTCCTAAATTTTTCATTGCGAATAAAATCTCTCCCCGCTGCACGCGAGAATTGCAACCTTTTGTTTCGATAATAGCTCATAATAATATCATTTACTGTTAATAGAACTTTGCGAAAACCGCTTTTCGCATGAAAATATTGACAAAATTTTTAATGCGCCTAAGATTTTACGTAACCAATCAGAAAATCGTTATCCGTTAACCGTGCTTTAAAAATTAAAAAGAAAACGTTAACCGCGTGAAAATATAGGTGAAATCCGCGTATCCGCGAAAGTGTAATAGACCCCATTGTACTAATTTATAAGTTCCTTTGAGAAAATCTACTTATGGTTTAAATTCTTTTCGTATGGTTTAAATTCTTTTCGTATATATTTTAAATTCCACCGGTTGGCATTTTAGTAAGGTAAAATCGGTCCCAATCCGAGTCTGTTACAAGTTAGGTTATCTTCACTACTCTTGTTTTAGTTGTATTTTCTGGCAACAAGATTGTTGATCCGTCCGTAAAAGCCGTATTTTCGAAGCCGTGTTGGACCGCTATTGCCTTAATTTGGATAGTCAAACGCTAAACAGTAGCTCAAATTCTCAACAGGTCCCAAATGTTTTTAACAATCTTTGTTCTAAAACTGCAATTTAAGCCGAGTTAATGCGGAATGAAAAGATTTGCCAGTCAAAAATCTAGAATGTCAAATGTCTTGTCATCAAAGCGAGGCTATCGGAACTTTAGTTTTAGTAAATTAATCTTCACCAACACGGTTCCATTTTTGCGCTTTAGAAATGACAATAATTTATATTATAGAAATATTTGTTTTCGTGTTAGTCTTTCGTCTGCAGACGTTTCTGGTATGAAATGAAATTAGAAGTAAGCATGTCTTTAGTGCTATGTGTTGAGTAAATGATGACATCGTTATGCCTTTGATGCTTTTGTCGCGTGCGCAAATATCTATATTGGCAGAGATGGCATGAGCAAAGAAAAGAATTTTTGGCATCGTTTTATGGAAATTAAAAGTAAATATGAGTAAACGGTAAACGGAGTAAGAAACTCAATTTTACTTACAATGGAAACCCAATTGAATTTAAATATCTTAGTATCATTTTTAAGAGCAATTGACGACTTCTTAGTGATATTAATCTAATCAAAATACAAGCTAAAAAAGCAATGAGGTATAAAATTTCTAGTGCTAGAGAGAACAATATGCCTATTAAATTGAAAATTAAAATTATTTGATACGCTATTAATACCGATTTTAACTTATGGAGCAGAAGTCTGTGGCTTTAAAACACAAGTATGCTTGACCAATTAGAACTTCAATACTACAAACTAATAATGAATCCTCCTAAATGCATGGTATATGGGGAATTGGGACGGCTACCTATCTCAATCATAATTAAGTTAAGAATGATTGGGTATTGAGGAAAGTTGTTAACTGGGAAGGAAGAGAAAATATCGTGCAATTTGTGTCATAGCTATGTTAGTCAATAAATGGCAAATTAGAAAATGGATTTCTAAAGTTAAAAATATACTTGATAACTCAGGGCTGTCTTTCATACAGGACATGCAATATGTAAATAAGACAAAACAGTGGATTTAAGTAGTTAAATGTAATTTAAAAGATCAGTTTCTTCAACAAAGGAATAGCGAAATGCAGGCAATTATATAGGATAAAATATTTTCACGTATTAAAAAGGATTTGAAATGGAAACATATTTCTTTAAATTGCCATCAAACCTTACGCAGTTCCTTTGCCGGTTTAAAACAGCAAATCATAAACTACCAGTCGAAATATGAAGATGGTCAAATATTGAATATCGTTTACGAAAATGTGGTATATGCACTACCAATGAAGTTGGAGATGTGTTTCACACTCTTTTGAAATTCCCAGCCTTGACAGCCTTGACAGAATTAAGAAATATCAAAAT
This sequence comes from Phacellophora camtschatica, assembly GCA_036873815.1. Taxonomy (NCBI): domain Eukaryota; kingdom Metazoa; phylum Cnidaria; class Scyphozoa; order Semaeostomeae; family Ulmaridae; genus Phacellophora; species Phacellophora camtschatica. Next base: position 10,907 of record JAYJMH010052014.1, on the reverse strand, counting down.
AATCCTCTGAATTCAAATTTGACTCTTTGATGACACAAGACACAAAATAACCAAAATAGTTTTTCAGATATTGAGAAATAATTTCTACGCCTCCTGTAAAATTAAGCTAAATTCCATTGCTGGCCTTCTGTTTTGCTTGCTGTGGCTTATTAACTTTTTTAGTTTATTAATATTCCGTAATCTGTAATTCTACTTGTAATTAGATTTTAATGTTAAAATGGGGCTCTCATTTTACCACTAGTTGGTGTGTGGAGTCCCATCAGTTTTGTTTGTTATTACATACCGTAATCGTAATTTATTATTTTCTTAATGATGATGATGATGATTTTTTTCAATTTGATAACATAGCCAAACAAATTAGCGTATGATAACACGTGTTCGTGGTCTCTGGAATATTGGACCATGTTATATATGCAACTGTTCATTAATTAAAAGAACTATAACCGCCAGGATGAGCGCTTCCCCACCAATCCTCCCTGTCTCCCTTGAAAACCTTAACGAGTTATTGATTATTTTAGTTGTGTTGTATTTAATTTCTCGTAGTAGACTGGTTTTAAAAGATCTATTGCAAGGGTGCTTTGACTGGAAATTTGGCTTATTTCGGTTTCGATCCACGACCGTAAAAGCTAGTTTGTTTGTCAGGCAAACGCAGGGCCAGCTGCAACACAACAAAGTGGCAACCGCTAGCCCAGTTTTCTTGACTGGAATTACACAACAAATTTCCTGGCGTGTTTGTTTCTTCCACATTTACTATTTCTTCTCTGTTTAGACTTCCTTTGTTTACTGTAGATTTTAAGTTTGAATTAAATCTTAGTACCCATGCAATTGTTCGTAAAACCCTACCTTTCTCATTAAACCGTTCTAAATCAATTACTTTGTCGACTTGCGGCTGGTGGGGGCACATATCGGAAGAATACATCGCGTGCGTAATATTTGGTTCATTTTTTAATGTTTCATTCATTTGGAGTTTCTAGCTCGCTGCCACACGAATCATTCTCTTGGGTTTAAGTTTAAGAAATCAGGTCCCTCCCACCAGAGGGGATTGGCAGTGATTTTCTCATACTTACCACGTGAGGGCATATGTGCAGGATTTTGCAGACCTGGACAGTGGAACCGTTGATTTCTGTTGGATGTTTCTAAAATGTATTACACCCTGTGTCTTACGTACTGCGTCCAAGGTTTAACGTTTTTAATTCAACACAGGGCGGACATCAAGTCTTTCCAGTAAATGACTCTACAAATTTTGTTTCAATTTCTCCGGATTCATACTCAACACGCAAATACACTACACAACCTTGAGCCATTTCGCTGGCGTCCGAAAACCTGTGAATTTCAATTGTTTTTGCTTCAAATTTCCTCAAGTCGTATCCCTTTAACACCTAGTCCTAACTCACCTTTTCGACACACCTTTTTGTAGGGTAACAATTTAGCAAACTCGTAAACGCTAGACAATTGAAATAATAATTTGTCAGAGTCATTATTCCAAATGATTCCTTAGACTTTAGAGACGTTCCTATTGCATACTGCGAAAAGGCCTGATCGATCTCTACTACCTTTTTACCCTGACACTTTTTCGATATCTGATCGTTAAATTCGAGCAGGTTTATTTCTCGGAGAAGTTCCTTGTCGTTCGTATTCCATTTATGCAAATTAAATCCTCCTTTCAGCATGATTTCTTTGGCCTGTTTATAAATTTCGAGACCTTCCTGTGGTTTTTCGACACCACAAAACAAATCGTCAGCATACAAATTGCCAATTAACTAACCTTAATTTCAGCCTTAAATTTTCCGAAATGCTGTCTAACTGTTCCCTTAAAATCAGGGGCGGATCCAGTAGACTATGGCGACCGGTTTTATATTGAAAAGTAAGGGGGCCGGTAATTTTTTTTAGCGACCACGCCCTTTACTTTGGTTTTTCTGACCGGTTTTTCAAACAAGGGGATTATGATGTCGTCAATCCACAAAAAAACGCAAATAATCACGGTTGGCTTTCTGTATCATAATCCACCTTCTCAAAAATGTATTCCTGCGCTTTCTAAATGGTGTAATCTGATTGGCTGAAACCAATCCCAAGACAGTAACTTAAAAAAATCACATATCTTCTATATGTGCAGGAGACAGAAGTTTTGAGAAATATGGTTAAATATTGCCAATTCGGTACATGCCAAAATGATTCTAGAAAGCCGAATGCACCTTCTATGAGGAACAGATATGGAGAAGCAGTAAGATTTCTACGTTTTCCTGGAAAAGTAAAAAAAATTAGATGCAACGAGGAGGTGGCTTTATTGTTGCGGAAGGCTGCAGAGGAAATTTCATACGAAAAACTCACATACCAGCATTATTTATGTTTACTTCATTTCATCGGAGAGAATGGACCAACCGAAGATTGTCCAGATCCAGTACCGGCAACCATGTCTAGAGAAAAGCAAGAAAAGTTGGAGAAAGCCTTCTCACTGAAACAAAAACAGCATGTTAGGCCCTCCTATCCTCCACTATCCTCATGCCTACTGTTCATCAAAAGTTTGCTTGTCAACTCTTGCTGGCACACAAGGAATGTAGGAAATTTGTGGCCCAGGTGTTTTGGCAACAGAAAAATATGCAGTTGAAGGTCTAGATTGCAACTTGGAATAGTGAACGTGTCAGGCAATTTGGTCCCATTTATTGTTAGTTTTTCTGGCCTAAAGGTACGGCCAAACTGGGCAGCATTGTTGCCCGACATGAGCAACATTTCAAATTTTTTGAATGTTGCTCAAATGTCATCAAGTTTGGCCACAATGTCGGCAGCATGCTTAAACATTTTTCGGCAACATTTGTCGCTCGCGGAAATGTTGCTCAGTGTGGCAACAATGTCGGTAAACAATTCAACTCAATCAAAATTGTATTGTTCACAATTTGAAAAAATGGCTGCTGAACGTTGAAGAAGTTCCCTGAGCCAAAATAATATGAAAATGAATATGACGAAGAAGATGTTGATGATTTTTCAGAGAGTAATAAATCGTTGAAAGCGAAAAAGATAACAAGCTGACGAGCCCTATCTCTCCTTTAAATCCACTCACTAGTTTTCCTCTTTTTCACAATTTTTATTGTCTTCCAAAGCCTTGAGCAAAACTAAGCAATCTTCTATATCTTCAATATTCTCCATAGCTAACTTAGCAGGCAAAATTTGGGCACCAACCAACAGCAGTTTGTTTGCTCAGATATTCCTCGACAAGGTTACCCAGTTTGGCCGACAAGCTTCGGCAACAAAAATAGAGCAGCAACATGGAGCGACCTTAACTTTTTTTTTTATATATTGATTTAAAACAAATTTTAAAAACTACAAAATAGATACATTTCTATGTACCAGCCACAGCGGGGAAGGACACTTGGTCGTCTGGTCCCCACTATGGCTGGCATTTACAATTCAACTATACAAGATATAAAATCAAAACAAAACTAACAAAAATAGACATAAAGGGAGGGGTTGCTGCTTGGTGTTATGACATGATATACTTGTTGGAACGTAAATTCCTGTAGATTCTTGAGACAACAAGTAAACGTAGTAATAATTAAAGAATATATGAATAGTAATATAATAGAATAGATAACATAAAACACGTCCTTCTCCCATCGATTCAACAGCTAACATAAATCATCAAAACCAACCGAGTGTGTCATAACCACGCTCAATAGGAGGGCGTGACTGGTGCTGTGACCAGCCGGGAAAGGGACTGGGGCCAACCAGAACCTTGGACAATTTTATCATTACAACACACTCCCCTGGTTTGGTTTACAACAGTAACCAAATCAAATATCTTAAACGTCTTGAATTCCATAACAAATTAAACAAAAAAATACATGCTTGATTAAATACATAATACTCAGTTAAACACAACTAAACTTTGATATTGTCTCTTCTTAAAACTTCACCAATCATGGCGGCTGCGCGCTTTGATCTCGTGACACGCTGCGCAGGTGCTTCAGCAGAATCGTTATGCGCTGGCATATCATGAGCGATAATATCAACAGAAGAATGAATTTCTAAAGGAATAAGAAACCTTAGTGCCCTGTTTAACACTTTGGTTTTACCATCAGCACCCGGTACATTCACTTTGGCTGCACGAACAGAACCATCTCTTCCCACTATTAACTCTTGAACTTTGCACAATTTCCAAAAACTTCTTTTTGTCTGCTCATTTCTAAGAATAACAATATCTCCTTTATTAATACCTGGCTCCTTAGAGCCACCTTTTGGCCTGTGAGCCTCGAGAAGATTCAAAAGATATTCATTACGCCAACGGGCTGTAAATTGACTCAAAACCTTACGATGATACTTTCCTCGTTTTGACAAACTTTCATGCGTACTTACCACTTCAAAGTGTCGATCATTAGGCAACACAGCTAAATTTCTTCCATTCACTAATTGTGACGGAGTAAGAGGATAATTAATTCCATCCTGATCATCATAAACGTACGTTATTGGACGTGAATTAATTACGCTTTCGATTTCCGTTATAATCGTATGCAACTCAGAATAATTCGATAACGATCGACCGATAACTTTAACTAAGCAACGTTTCATACTTCGTACTAACCTTTCCCACATTCCGCCTTCCCAGGGAGATAACTCTACGATAAATTTCCATTTCACACCCTTCAGGGCAAAATAATCATGCAACCTAGGAGAACGTAGTAATTTCTTAATTTCTTTTGAAGCTGCTTTGAACGTTTTTGCGTTGTCGGATATAATAGTTGCAGGTAATCCTCTCCTAGAACAAAATCTTCTGAACGATCGAATAAACGCTTCGAGATCCAGTGCCTCAACTAATTCGAGATGTACTGCTCTTGTTGAGGCACACGTGAAAAGACATACATAATATTTCGAATCTCCTTTGTCCGACAATATCAGCGGTCCTGCGAAATCGATTCCTACGTGTGCAAAAGGCGGACCATCATCAACTCTAAAATCCGGAAGAGTTGGACAAAACACAGTATTATATGGCAAACCTTCAATCTTTCTACATAATACACAACGACGAACGATGCCTTTGACCTTTTCCCTCCCCCGTATTATCCAATATTCCTGTCTTACCAAACTTAACGTTTCTCTGGTACCATTATGGAAAACCTTGTTGTGACAATCCAAAATTATAAGTTCTGAATACAAATTTCGTGCGGGTAATAAAATCGGTGTCTTGCTTGATTCGATAATAGAAGCATTACTCACTCTTGTTTTACATCTGAGAACATGATTGTCATCCATAAACAAGTTAAATTGGCTAACATACAACGGTGGCTTACCTGTACATTTCGATTCAATGTACTTAATCTCATTTGAAAAGGCCTCGGTTTGAATCGATCTAATCAACGCAATTTCTGCACTATTTACCTCCGAAACACTTACTCTTTCTTCTTTATTAACTTCTTCCTTTCTCACCATAGATTTGACGTTGGATATAAACCGAAATACCCATGCTATGGTGCGTAGCAACTTACCTTTGCTACTAAATCTCGTTACATCAACAATATTCTCAATACGAGGCTGAGAGTTTACGGTCATAACGTGTGTTATTTTTGGCTCGTTTTTCAAACGCTCTTTCATCGCTAGATCCGATTCCAACTCGCTGACAGATGGGGATTTGGGCCAATTTTCGGGATCCAATTTAAGGAATTCAGCACCCTCCCACCACAAGCGATTGTCAGCGAGGTTGGCATACATACCTCGTGAAGGTAAATCTGCAGGGTTTTGTGTACCTGGACAGAATGACCATTGTTCTCGTGAAGATTTCTTCAAAATTCCAGCAACTCTGTGGCGAACAAACTGAGTCCACGGTTTTACATTCTTAATCCAGCATAAAGCTGACATCGAGTCAACCCAGTAATAAGTTTGAACAACTTTACCGTTCATTTCATCTTGTAACGTTTCCTGGACATTACTTACCAATTTCGCCATCAAGCATGCCCCCAATAATTCCAATCTAGGGATACTTTGTTGCTTAATTGGGGCTACTTTCGACTTCGAAGCAACAAATTTCGTTTCAACTTCCCCTGTTTCATATTCTATTCGTAAATACACAACGGTTGCGTAAGCACGTTCACTCGCATCGGAAAAACCATGGATTTGAACCTGTTTTACCTGTTTGTCTGGTTGAAAAAAATACCTGGAAATTTCTACAACATTTAATTTTCCGAGCTCAACAATTAACGATTCATACGTTGTTTTAAACTCACCTTTCAGCTCTTCATCCCAACTTACTTTCTCCACGCATAATTTTTGAAAGAATGCTTTCAAATTAACCGTAAACACAGACAAACAACCAAACGGATCAAAGATCTTGGCTGTTATACGTAACACAGAACGTTTGCAAGGGGTAAGAGATTTAGCAAACTCAGAAACGTGAGATAAATCGGTGTAAAACGTGTCCCTATTACAATCCCAATTTACTCCTAACACTTTCGTACTCCCCCCTTCGTTCGGGGAACCCACAGCATATTGTGAATACGTTTGATCGTCTTCAACTATTTTTCCGATTTCGGAACCCTGTGTTCTTACCACATTTTCGAGAGACTTGATTTCATTGAGGAGGGACTTGTCATTTGATTTCCATTTACGCAGGTTGAAACCTCCTTTCAGGAGAATTTCTTTCGATTTCTTGTAAATTTCTAAGGCCGCCTCCACATTGTCAGCTCCACATGACATATCATCCGCATATAGCCTATTCAAAATTTTAATGACTTCAGGGCTTTCTGTCTCATATTGTGAAATATGGGTTTTAATCGTTTCCGACAATATCGACGGGCTGCACGTGAGCCCAAACACTAACTTACGGTAGCGCATTTGAACAATAGAGGGGTTTTCTTTGTTCACGTCATCGAACCATAAAAATCTCAATGTGTCTCTGTCATTTTCAGCGATTCCTATCTGTAGAAACGCCTTCTGAATGTCGGCAATTAAACCTACCTTGTGTGAACGAAAACGAATTAACGTGTCAAACAAAAGCGGCATATAATTCTCCCCAATTTCTAGTCTATCATTTAGCGACAACGAGGCTGGCTCAGATTTGGCTGAGCCATCAAATACCACACGTAACTTTGTCGTTTCGCTTTCATTTCTAATAACACCAAAATGACTAATATAATGAGCATTACAGTCGTTTACCTTTTCTTCAGGAACATTTTCAATTACTTCATTCTCCAGTTGTTCTTGAAAGATATTATCGTACTGATTTAATAAACTCGGATTGCCTTTCAACTTACGATACAAAGAGAGCAATCTACCCTTGCACATTTCATAATCAGAAGACAAAGAATCACTTAAATTATCCTTCCAAGGAAGACTTACCTCATAGTGTCCTTCTTTCTCCTTGAATTCTATCTTTGTTTTCTTGTTTTGCTCTCCCTTCTCGTTATCGTTTTCATTGTCAATGTCAATTAGGCCCAATGATTCATGTTGCCAGTATGTTTTCAATGAATCTTTTATTTCTCTAATTTCATTGTCCTCTTTGTTTTCATCAAATTTCGCATCTAAAACCAGAGTTGAAACAACATTAGATCGCGAATTGGCATTATCATTATAAGAATTAACGGGCCCAGTGATTAACCACCCAAGCTTACTACTTATCGCAACAGGGCCTGAGCTTCCTTTGATGACCTCGCCTAAAACGATATCGTAATAATGGTCTGCGCCAATGAGAATACTAATTTCCTGATCGCTGCAATCTATGCTGTTCGCCAACTCTAGGCCTGTTAAATGCGGATAATCGCGAACCTCTACGCGTGATGATACTGGGGAACATATTGCGGGAAATGTTAGCGCTGTAATCGGAATCATTTCATCGCGCACTTCTAGATTTACTGTTACGCGCTCGCAATTTTTCTTCGAATATTTCTGTGAACCAAAAGTGTTCAAATTCAACGTTTCAGTTTTTTCAGTTTTTAGCAATAGCTTTTTCTTCAAGTCCTCTGCAATATAACTTCTTTGGCTACCACTATCGAACAAAATGTTCACTTCCACTTTGTCATCTTTGTTTTCCCCAAACGCAAACGCCTTCGCTGTCTGCAACAAAACGTCGTTCTTCCCTTTCACTGCTGTGACTGTAATTGAATTTTCATGACTGTTTGAAGCTGTTTCTTCTCTGCAGCAAATAACGGTGTTGTGCTTTCCCTTGCATTTTTGACACCTTCGAAAACTGTTACACGATTTTGCAAAATGCCCTCGTTTAAAACAGTTGTGGCATCGTTTTGCATGGCTCAGGATCTCGATTCGCTTCTTTACATCTGTGATTACATTGCAATTTTGGGCGTAATGTTCCTTTTCGCAGAAAAAACATTGAATAGGCCGTTTAACACCATTATCATTGGCAACAAACGCCTTCGTCGTTCCTGGGGGTGAGCATGATCTTGTTTTCACTGATTTCTCGTGTTTCTCACTTCCTTTTCTTTCTGCTATTCCGATCTTTTCACTGAGTTCTCTGGCTTCTATTTCCTTTCTGATTATTTCCATGATTTCTTTGATTTGCCACACATCTTCATTCGTTTTTCTGGCCACTTGCAGGGCGATTTCTCTGGGCATTCTTGACATTATGACAGGGATCAGCAAACTTCCATATTTCTCGGATGCTATCCCCAAACTTTCCAAGCCTCTGACATGTACCATGATATTGTCATAAATCAATCGTAAATTAAATATAGAATCGTTCGCGTGAGATTGTAGATTAAGTAACTCCTGCATGTGAGCACTTATGATCTGTTGCGATTTGCCAAACCTTGATTTCAATAACTCCATCGCCTTCGCATAATTCTCTTCTGTTATTTCTAGACCCTCCAGTGCCTTGAACGCTGGTCCTTCCAGAGAATTCACCAAGTAATTTAATTTGTTAACCTCTGACAAACTCTCATTTTCGTCCACTGCACATTTGAAGCTTTGGAAAAATGATTGAAATTTCGTAACGTCTCCGCGAAACTTTGGCAAATTAATTTTTGGCAGACGCACCCCTTTAACATTACTCGAGCTCAAACTTCCACCTCCACTTCCGCTCATATTTATCATTGGTATCGGTGGTTGTGGACTTCCTTGCATTGCTCCTGACATTCTGCTCGGTTGAGGCGTACTGGTAACCGTCACATTTGTCCTGTCAAACCTCTTGATAAAGCCATCTATTACTCTGATAGCATCAGCAATTCTTGCTCCTATTTCTGTCCCCTCATCTACTTCTGTTTCGATTTCAGACAAATCACATTTTTGGAGAATTTCATCGTCGAGCTTGGCCAAATAACTTTGCTTTGTCTCCAGAGTTGCCGATATTGTTAGCAATTTTCCTATTGCTTTTTCAGTTTCCGATGTTCTATCTTCTCCGTGGCTCTGTATTATTTCCACGAGATGTTTTTCCAATTTTGTGATCGTTGCACGGTTTCCTCCTCTTATTGCTCGCTGCCTCTTCAGAGTTTCTTCATTTTGTTTCGCAACTGCATCCGCTTCGTTTCGATCAGCAACAGACATCTTCGATCACTTCGTGTTCGTACAATTCATATATATTTATCACTAATATACTCGTTGCCCCACGTTGGGCGCCATGTGTTGGAACGTAAATTCCTGTAGATTCTTGAGACAACAAGTAAACGTAGTAATAATTAAAGAATATATGAATAGTAATATAATAGAATAGATAACATAAAACACGTCCTTCTCCCATCGATTCAACAGCTAACATAAATCATCAAAACCAACCGAGTGTGTCATAACCACGCTCAATAGGAGGGCGTGACTGGTGCTGTGACCAGCCGGGAAAGGGACTGGGGCCAACCAGAACCTTGGACAATTTTATCATTACAACAATACTGGCTGAGTCGAAAAGACCCGCCGATGTCCGGCACAAACAAAAATCAGAGTAATCAAGCCATTTCCACGCGCCATGCACCATTCCTCAGCAAAATGGCCGCCAGGATGCAAGGACCCACCCCACCGAATACGGTGAGACATAATCCCCACGCCCAGGCCAACACCCCCGCCACAGAGTGAGCCACAGCACGCGGAAGCGCTTGGTAGGTAATAGCAAATAGCTTTACAAACACCGACCGGCATTTTCGACTCACCCGGTGCAATTCAATCAAAACGATTCGTTTTGTCAATAAACGCTCTTGTAGCTTCAAGAATTATTCGATTTGCCACAATGTTCAATTCAGAACTTCCAAATAATAACAGATTGCATAGGGCATTTGAATCCAAATTCGTGATATTCAAGCCTGGAATATCAGTGACCAAAGAGATCTATACGCATTGGACTATACAAATGGCAGTGCAGGAGAAAGTGCTGGTTATCTTCTCAATGGCACATCCACAATCACAAATTGGGCTGAGGCAGTCAAAATTATGCAGAAATCTGTGTTCATTTAAGGGACTAAATTCTATTCGAGGTTTTGTCATGCGTCTAATACCAAGAATATCGTAAACAGTCGTTTTTTAAAGTTTTTTAACGTCGTACAGTTGAAATTAACTTCCCTTTAAATGCTGTGAGAGATTCTGAATTTCTCTTGTCACTATTAAGGAGATTCCATTCCGCTATTACATTTTGAAAATATTTACTTGAAAAGCAAGCAGTTATTACAATATTTACAAAATTAGACCGGTAGACAATAAAGAAGAGGAATCATCCAAATTGCTAACAATAACTGGCCCTAAAAGTAACCATCCTAGCTTACTGCTAATCGCGACAGGCCCTGAACTGCCTTTCCTAATATCGCCTTTTTTAATATAATATTGATCAACGCCAATAACTATTTCTATGGGCTTCTCGCAATTAGTGCTTGTCGCAACATCGTCAGCAAACTTAAAGCCTTGCAAATGTGGGTAGTCACTTATGTCAATGCTGGTCGACATGGGGCCACAACTCTGGAAAGCTAAATGTTGTTATGAGCAAAACTTCCTCCCCC
>JAYJMH010052003.1:0-13463 GCA_036873815.1 Phacellophora camtschatica | reverse complement strand
GCTGGCGCCTTTTTTCGGGGGGGGGGGCTGATTTATTCATTCCACATAAATTTTAAAGAAGCTTTTGCTATTTATGTTGCTGCTCTGCACTGGGCTCCCACATGGTCAAATCAGCATTCGGATAATCCAGCCACTGTGGCTATGATTAACAAAGGTACAACTGCTAATCCTTTGGTTATGTCATGGTTACGTCACCTGTTTTTGATTGTCAGCTATCCATAATTTTCATATAACCGCTGTTTATATTCCATGTGTTTTAAATGTTGTAGCTGATAGCATTTCTCATCTGCATAATGCTTCAGCTCTTTTACTGTATTATTCAATTTTGTGTGCCACTATTCCTGTTTTTGCAGTTTGTGGTATCTGTAAATATAGTTTCAAGCGATGGAGAATTCACGAGTGCTTAAAGATCAGCACATACCTAGTTTTTTAAAAACTCTTGCCCGGGAAACAGTGCTGTGGAGAGTGGTTAAAATGAAAATTTAACCAAGAATAGTATGGATAATGTTAGACCCGAAAGCAAAAAAGTGATTGGTGGATAACCTGCTGTGATCCAAAACGTTTTTGGAACAGAGTGAGAAATCCTGAGCTTTCTTTCTATGTCATCCCAAGTGGCAAAAGTAGAGAAAAACAAAATCTAAGGCAGAGTTGGCTGCACATGATATCTTGACAGGATTTTTAAGCTCGAATGTATCCTCCCTCCCACTATCTTTATCGGTGTTTTTTGTTTCGGAAAGCTTTGGGAGCAGGTCCATTCTTAGCCATTGTAACTGAAGTAGAAATCAGTTTACTGTCAAGTTTCTTGTTGTTGATGTTTGGAAGTAAACTCAAAGATCGTATCCAGCCATCTTGTTCTGTTTCTCTCCCTATGAACTTCTTCTTTTTCGGGCCTAACACAAATACTATCCATACTAATATTGGTTAAATTGTCGTTTCTACCACTCTCCACAGAACTGTTTTCGGGGCAAGAGTTTTGAAAAAACTAAGGATGTGCTGTTCTTTAAGCACTCGTGAATTCTCCATCATTTGAAACTATATTTTACGCAAAATAAACCAAGAAATATTAAATCCACATATTATCACTATAGAAAACCTTAGTTTTCAACAACAAGCACGCTTAAATACAACTACCAGAATTCATTGCGCGCGTCAACACCTATGACGTAATTAAGGGAATGGCCTATTCCTATGTCAAGTTTTGTGCTTCACTTAACCTGCCTCCTATTCCTGTTACATCTTTTAGCATTCCCTGTTATGCTGCCTTTTTGGCACGCTCAAAGAAATTTTCCACAGTCAAACAATATTTATATGTCATAGGCCTCCTTCATAAGGAATTTGGCCTTCCCAACCCTCTTTCCGCCAATCGTCCAGTGTCTGCCATTAGGCATACATTTGCTTTTTCCTCTTGCCTGCCCCTTGATTCTCAGGCTTTTAGTTACCTTCACCTTATCACCCTACATCCCCTGCCCTTTACCTTCAGCCTTTTCACAAATAAGCTTCGGGATCCTCTTACTGCAGTGGGTTTTAGTCCTTCTTCTTTTGGCACTCACTCTTTTCGTCGTGGTGGTGCATCGTTTGCCTTTCAGTCTGGCATACCCGTTTTTCTTATCAAGATTTTAGGGGATCGGAAATCGGATGCTGTGTTGTTATATTTAACTGTGCCTTTTGACATCAGAATTAATGCTACTCAGCTAATTTCTTCCTAAGTTTATTCCTAAATACATAATTTTTACTAGTGGTTCTAAGTTTTACCCTTTGGGTTTGGGTGTTATATTTTGATACTAAATATTTATTGTTATTCTTTTAATTGTTATTCTTTTAATTGTAATTGTATTTTATTATTGTACTTGTTCATTGTTGTTGCATTTTGTATATGTCTCACAATTTTTCTCAAACCTGTGTATTTTCTCGACTCATCTGATTTAAGTGCATGTTGCAAGCAGGCCTGGTTGAAAAACATGCTTGATCGTTGTTTAAGTTAATTACTCTCGAGTACCGAATAATCGTCCCCCCTCCCACTTTTATTCCAGCCCCTCCTTTTATTAATTCTTGAAAAATAGAAATGATAGTGAATATAATTTTTTAATAACTCCTGCTAAGCAAATGTACCTATTGTTTAAGATACGTGTTTAACTAAGAAAACGAAAAACGACTACTCTCAGTTTATATATGCTTAGTTTTCGTAATGTTTTGTTGAAAAAGAGTACATAGTAAAAAAACTGATTTTTTTTAAATACAATCAAGACCCTTTCAGGAAACTTTTCCTCTTCAAAATTGGTTCAAAATGTTCTAAAACTAAGAAACTTTCACTAATGGAGCCTTCGCGAGGTTTCTTATAAAAAAAACGTTTAGTAAAATTGACACATTCAAAAGCAATTAGTCTTTGAAAATTATAAGAAACCATGCCAAGCATGCAGAGTTGTGGAGATTTTGAGAAAATGTTGCTTCGTTTTTTATGACAATCACTGTAATATTGGTGTTTTAATTTCACCACCGTTACAAAAGTTGCCTCTGTTGGGTCCTCAGGGTTCCGGACCAATGCTTTTCCCAAAGTTGAGGCTTATGCTCTAACTTTGAAGCTTTTTTGTTATGATTTTGTATTTGCAGCAACTGATGAACATTTAAGGCATCAGTCACTGTAGCTCCATCTGGAAAATATTGGAGCATGGAAGGTCTTTAACAAGGTCTTTAGATGCTTTTCCTGCTTTGAAAACTTTTCTTTCACTGAAAAAGTATGTATTTTTGCAAAGGAAAAACCTAGTAATCAAGAAAATTACTTGTCTTTCTCTTACTCTAGTTTTCAAACTTGCCTATTAGCTTTCCTCCAGAATATATTGCAGTTCTCCATAAATAAAATTAAAAATAAAGTACATTTTTTATGTGAAGGAATTAAATATCTTTTTTTAGTTTGAAGGTGACGTTATCATACTGGATGTGTCTGCGAATTACCTGAAAAGTTTAATAATTTATGACGTCATTAGTTGTTCTTCTGCAAATGACAATATATCAAATTACTAATTGCTAAAAAAGAAATCAAAATTATTAAAAGTTAATTACCATTCTACACAAACAAAAATTCAAAGATCTCAACATTCAGTTAATTGTGTAAAAACTTGTTAAATAGTTCTTAATATTTTCTATGTTCAGTGATATTAAATCAAATTAATTAAAACAACCAAAGGAGTCTGGTAACTACCTCGTTGCTGTGTGAACAATGTATAAATTGTCAAAAGTTTACTCCTGGTTTAATTTTGCACATACCAATTTGCATCGAATTACTTTCAGTAGTTTTCGAGTAATCATTGATTTTATGTTTTGTTACTTTCAGATCACCAACAAGTTACATCACAAATTCCCAAATTCTCTTAGTTTCACGAATTCGGACATTGAGGCCTCAACTTCCAAGCATAATATCTCGGGAATTAGATGAGATATCGAGAAACGGAGAAAATTTACACGTTTTCGTCTTAGGCCTTTTAAATCAGAAAATAATATTTTTTGTTTTATCTCCGCTTTAAAAAGAATACCAATGTTTGCAGAATTGCAGACTTGGTCAAAATAGAGGCATAGAACTCCGAATCATATACTGTTTCTTCCTGGAACGACATAATTCTGTCCAAAATCAATTTGTTGTTAGCCTTTGCATTTTTGTGTCTTTTGTCTTTAATCTCACGAATTACATTTTAAACGGCTCATAACAGAAGAAAATGAAGGGTTTTGATGACAAAATCGTACGCATGTCTTGTACACAATTCATAAAGTAGCTAGAAATTAAATTGTTTGTTATATAGAGACAACTCCAATTACTGATACCTGAAATAAAAGAAGGAACATCTAAATTGGGCTATTTTTATTTGCGGTCGTCCCTCAGGGCTCCATTTTAGGGCTCTTGTTTTTTATTCTATATTAACGAGTTGACAAAAAATCCATTGTAATGTAAAATTATGCACTCATGAATCCCATTCTCGAGTCAATGGCAGATTAGAACTTGTCAGTAGAAAATGACCCTTTATTCCAGACCCGCAAAGCAGCCGCGGAAATAACTTTTTTAAAGAAAATTAATTTCTGTAACCCATTCACAACGTACATTTCATGACGTTCCGCTAGTCCAGTTAAAGTAGCACAGGCATGTTGGCATCATTATAGATCGTGAACCCTTTTCAAGTCATCTCCAATATGTTATTTCAAGAATTGTTAATAACCAATAAAAGGTGGATAATTTATTTCGCACTTTGAAACTGGAAGGTAGCGTTATCCTAGCAACAGTGTTAGGGGGTAACGTACCGGGTGCGCCAAAAGAAAAGGAACATCTTCGACGAGCTACCAAAAATCGTGTACTGCATGGATTACAAAGATGTTCCGTTGTTTGGCGCTCCCGGTAGTAATAAGGTTATCCTATTCTTCGATCATAGAATGTTTATATGCATACTGACGTAGCCCGAGCATCAGGGTCACCTTGGCTTAGAGGTAGGGCTACCCAAGGAGCTGAGTAAACTTTGTAGTCAGTGGAGTACATGATTTTTGGTAGCTCATTAATAATGTTCCGTTTTTTTTTTGGCGCACCTGGTAGTAATAACGTATCTATGCTATTCTATGCTATTCTATATCTATGCTATTCTTTGTTCATAGCGCGTTTATATGCATACTGGGGTAACCGAGCTTCAGGGTCACCTTGGCTTAGAGGTAGGGCTACCGTAGGAGAAACGTGATCCTTGCAGTTCGCATAAGTTGACCTGGTGTTTATTTTTAGACCGTGAACTTTGCTGCAAAGCTGATTATATCAATGTTGCTGTAAAATCTTATTTCTCTTTTGGAATTCATGATTTTGTACCTCTTTTATTTGCCATGCTTATTCGTTAAGAACAAATTTATTTTGTGTGAAATAATCACTGAACGTAATTTTATAGCTATTATTCCGAACAACCATCAATTCTATAGATAAATGATGATGCAAATAAAAACCAAAGTATAATCTTGTTTTTATGGATTTAAATTAATTTGCTTATTTCCAACATATTTTCGATATTTGAATGAGCAGCAATGCATAATTTACCATGTTGACTAATCCGGATACAATTTTATATCACCTGCTGAAAATATTGTGTTTTTATCTTTGAAAATTCTTTTAAAATTGTCAGTAAGAAGTAAATATGCAGTAAGCCAAATAACCCATAGGTAAGGGTGGAAACGTTTATTCGTGTCTGCAACCGTTTTAGTTTTGGAGGTTCTAGATGGGAATAAATTATTGCACACTTGTTGGGCATTTACGCATGTACATGGGAAAATACTACTTTGCTTTATTTGTACCTTCATCGCATATTGTGCCTGCGACTGCCGGTCCCAGAGGTCCCGACTTTATTGACCCCTTCCTATAAGTGTTAATCAAGTTTCTATACCAATTTTTAAAACCAGCATTTATTCATTAATAAATTCCAACTATATGAAGAATCAATTTTTTGTGAAAATATGGTAAATCACAGTTTTTACGAAAAAATTGAAATGTACTGTCCAATAATTCAAGATTTAAAATTCAAATTTTCATTCAAACAAACATAAAATTTTAGAACTGGTTTATAAAAAATTAGAATTACCGTAAAGTCTCATCAATACGAAAATAACCTAAATAAAGTCAAAAAATTTGTTTTCTCGGGATTGCGGAAAGAACTCAAAATGAATTTCGAGCCAGGCACTTTCACTATTCACTTTTCTACTTGTCTACTTGGACGGGAGTTAGGACTGAGTTTTTCCCTAAATTAATTTAAATGTTAGGTTATTCTTAGGCGCATTGGTTGTAAACTCATAACTTTTTTTTCCAACAGTCAGCTGAACACGCTGTTGCGGACCCTTCTTAAAGTTCTGCCAATTGCTGATTCCCGAGTATACTGTTTAACCAGTCATAATAATCAAAAGAATAATTCGTGTTGTACCCAAGTATCATAAACTCATCTAATCACATATGCTCTCTTACATTCACAATCTTCAATAGCAACCCAAAGTTTAACAATCATCTTCGATCTAATCTCTTAGAGTCAAGTAACTATCTTACAATCTTACAACTCACAATCAGCCTTATAATTTCTAGGATAAAGTTCTAATGCCGAAATATCATCTAATGTTACACAAAATATACCAATCAAAATTAGTAATAACAGGAAAAGGGTGTGTTTTCCAATACAATAGATCTACGTAAATCCTGCAAGTATGAACCTGAAATGTTACCTTACTCATACTGCTATTATGAATCATAAGGCATAAGGTTCTTGTTATGATCCTTTAGATCCTTTAAACGTCTCTCTCCAATAAACGTCCCGTGAAATTTTTTAAAAGTGTTAAAAACGCCTTTCTCCTTTGAATGCCCCTGTTCCAATAAACGCATCCACTAAAATCACCTCTGAGAGGGCGTTATTGGAATATTGCCCGAGATGTATTTCCTAAAACAATGAACCTCAGAAAAAGGCTTGAACATTATAAATGGTAAAGATCACAGGATATCGATTTGCTTAAATGTATTTTTTTTGTTCAAAGTGTTCGTGGTTCTTTTTCGAGAATATTTTTATTTTGATAATAAACGCCCCTCTTTTTAAAATGCCCCTCTCTAATAAACGCCCCCTCTAAAAATTTTTAAAAATTATAAACGCTCCGTTTTGAAAAGTTGTAGGTATTTTAGTGTCTGCGCGAGTGTCACAGAAGAGATTTCAACTTATTTTTTGACACTTTAAAGGAATTGAGTCATGTGAAATAGGCAGAGTATACTCAAATTGGCAAAAAAGTTGAATCATGCTGATAGTATGCTGCTTCGTGATTGGCTATCTTGAACTTGATCATATGATATTATGATGTAACAGAAAGTCAACAGTGCATGTAATCGCATGAAAAGAATGTTTGGTCAATAGACCTTTTCGAAAATAAAGGTCGTTCTATTGTGTTATAGGACTAGCCTCATTTTCAACATTGATGAAATTCTAATGTGTTAAAAAACTTTTAAACTTCCATGTCTTTTATGGCAAACGAATGTCTCAGAAAAACTACGTTTTTCTCGGGTTTCATATGGTGCGACTCGTTGCAATTAGAATCCCTCCTAAATGTTTATGGCAAGCGAATGTTTTTCTCAGAAAAACCTAGTTTTTCCGTTGAATAACTTGTATTTTCTGAACAACTTGCATTTTCTGCAGAGAAAAAATTGTTTTTCTGAAAAAAAACAGGTTTCTTTGATATTCTCAGACCTAATTTTCTTCGAGATTAACTCTGACTAATTCATTGGGGAGCGTTGTTTTGTTTGTTTTGATGATGCATAGTTTTTTCCGTGAGGCACAGGTTGCATCGCTATTAATATATTTGCATCTATATCTTTAAGGAAATTTGGCATGAAATAGAGTGATGTCTTAACGGACACTTCCAATCGATGAACACCTTTAACAACGGACAAAAACTTGCCAGAGGTGATCCTTGAATGGAGGTTTTGCTGTATATCATTCCATTCAAGTGCCTATATATAAGCTTGACAATGCCTGATTATGGACAACGCTTTCTCCCATTTTTTGGATCAGGGATGTTTTCTTCCATATACCAAATTCCTAAATGGAGGGTATTCCGTGATCCGTGATTGGCCATCTCAAGGGGTTCATGATCCGTGAATCGAAGATATTTAATTTTGTGAAACGTGACTGGTTGTTTAAAAAACGGGATTCGTTAGAATGTATTTTCATTTTTTCTATATCGTAAAGGAAATGTGAAAAATATCCTTATTTCATCACCAGAAAAATCCTGCCATTTGATCGTTCCGGTCGCTGCGATCGCCAGAAAATTTACCAGTGACAAGACTGATAATAGACAAAAGTAGTTTACATTTGGTCACTGTTTTCAATTTTGTAGCGACGGAGTAGCATTTTGCAACAAATTCTTCTGAAAGCAAAATGGCTCCATTAAACAGATGTTTTATCAATCGAGCATGCAATTTTAGCCTGTTGAAATATTTTTAATCTTGGCGATTTTGCAAGGATACAGAGAAACAAAGAAAACACCATTTTAGGGTAAGAGAGATTTACAAACAGGATACAACTTGGAGTTTTCATACTTCTTCACTTCTCCAATAAAACGTGGAAAATCGACAATTTCTCCTTCTTTAACTTGTCTTGAAGCCACTATTATTAAATGAGGGAACAAACATTTTGCAGATTTATCAAACATGTTCAAATGTGCAGAATATCGCTGGGATCACAGATTATTGAAATTCATGTTTCCATTAAATATTTTTGGATCACTCCAGTCTTTCCTATTGCTGAGATATAATTTTTTAGAATTTTTCTGTCTCAGCGGCAGGGTGTCGCTCGCGTCTCTACGATCGCTGATGAAAATAAATTGTAATTTCCATTAGATGGCTCGCATCGATTCTGTCGCTGGACAAGTTTTCACAGGCTTTCGTAATCGCAGGCTTTCGTTTCCCAGCTTGTTTCCTCGGCAAAACAACAGTTAGAATTTCAGACGAGGGTTAATCGACTCTTCTGACAAGGGACACCGGTAACACAGAGAAGAGGGGGAATCTTTCCCAGGACCCCAGCCTGAAGGGGGCCTCCAAATTATAAAAAGACATTGTTTTGTGCTTGTCTACTCCTGAGAAACTGAGACTGAGAATACATTTAAAGATACATTTACCTTTCGTTTTAAATGTACGCCTCTATTCCAAGGGCTGTACAATTCATTTTTTCGGGTGACGTGTGCCGTGAATTCGGTGAAATTTATAACCCGCGATTCGTGATCATAAGAAAAGCCTAGATTTTCTTAGAAAAACCTTTTTTTTCTGAGAAGAACTTAGTTTTTTCTCTAAGTATGGTGACTTCCGCTGTAGTCTTTTGGATACTTTGCGAGAGAAAGAGACAAGAACAACCATTCTCAGTGGAAATACAGCACTAGACTCGAGACCAGGCTCTATTTCTGAAAAGGTCTATTGGCCTATTAGCATACATGAAAATTCAAGAATGTCTAACTTTATATCTGTAAATAAACATGTTATTAACTTGAAAAATGTTTGATATTAAAAAATAAAACATTTGCTGCAGAATAAATCAAATGTTTTTTTTAAGAATGGACTTTTAATTGGGATTATGTTATCTTTGTTTTGCTTGCTGCAATTTGTGTACAAGCACTTGAAATAAAATAGTGTTGGAAGCAAAGTTTGGAATTTAAGTGTTAAAAGAGAAATTAAAATAAAAATTTCGCGAGACTATACTGGCTGTTTTGCTTTGCTGAAACGGGAATTATCTGGCCGTTTGCATTTGATATTCAGCTAAAGTTTCAAAATTTTCCAATTTGTTCAGCTGAGCTTGCTATGTATTCAGGTAGTTGCAGCTGCGTCTTTTTGCAAGTGTCCTTTCAAAATTGAGATATTGTCCATGTCATGTTTACATGTCATCCGATTTTCAACGTTTGATAGGAACCATTGTTAGCATTGCAATATTGGTACTCATGTACGAAAATTCAATTAAAAAAAGCAAAATCGTCGTTGTGAAAATTACTACTGACGGAAAAAAGGTGGCGGAAAATAAAAGGAAAATTGCTCTTTTTAGCTATTTTTGAATTGATGAAGTCGTTACGATGCGAGGCCGTAGGTAACACGAGACATCAAAATTTCTCATATCTCTCCATACATTCCCAATTGCCCACATCACTTAAAAAGTACTTCTTGACAAAGAATCGCAAATGAATGAATCATGCAACCTTTAAGCCAATTCTCTCACTGCAAGACAACGTTCTGAATTTTTAAAAAGAATGCAATGTTGACGAAAAGTTATTTTTTAACACTTGTATATCGTTATAATGTTGTTGGTTGTAGAACATGGTTTTAAAGGCATTTTTGCTTTCTGCCCTTTATTCGTTATATTATTATTATTCAAATTGACTCAATAATCGCAGAGTTTCATTGAAAAAAAAGGATTTTGATAATGACCATAGACTCCTATTGACTATTGGAGATGAATCTTCTGATTTTGATAATTCTTGTTACTCTTAAGCAAATAATAGTTGATGTGGATATTTTATATTAGTATGAATGGTGCATCAAAAATGCAACCATACAGCCAAACAAGCTTCTTAAATGTCTTGAATGAACTAAAACACATTGGTCTTGTCTCGGCTGTAGAACCTTTCTTTTTTGTTCTTGAAAGCGTTTTGGTTGTAAAATGGCAACCAGGTTTTCCTTAGAAATAGTTTCGCACGAATTCGTCTAAAAGAAAATTGAAGGAAGCTCTTCCATCTCCATCCAAGCCGAACTTAAATGTAGACAAACATTATTTATTTTCGAGCAAATAATTTAATTTTAATCAATTTTCGCATGTTAGCTCTTCTAGAAAATGAAAGCAATGTAAAACACGTATTTTTTGCTAGGTTTTTATGCAGTATATCATTAGTTATTTAGCATACTCCTTTTTATTTTCCAAATCAGTCAAAGTCCAATTTTTAGAATTGTTAATTGGTGTAGGTGAATATTGAAATAACGTTTTTGGAGAGGAAATAAGTATGTTACAATGTATTTCTCTCTAAGCATGGTTGTTATGAGCATTTTCGTTTTTTATTTTGTTTTTTATTTTCCAATTTTTTTCATTCACTTTCCTTTCTCATTTTCTTCTTTCAAAACAGAGGAGTTTCGCAAGAAGCTGTTTTGCAAACTTTTTCCATCCCTGAAAATGGTTTCGTTGAGAAAAGCACAGTTTTCGGATCTTCATCTCCGATGCAATAACATGGGAAGCTTTACAGGAATTTCTCTCTTTCTCTTCAATAACTCATTTCGTAAGACTCCGTGAGTCAAAAACGATATCAGTTTGGAAGATTTCGAGATTAGAAAACTGATACACGGATATTTGAAGTAATACAAAGCAAAACATTGTTCAATGGGAGGTTTATATCTTGAGTCAAACTTGAGTCAAGTTTTATATCTTTTCCTTCAGATTTTGGTAAATTATCAAATGAGGACTGCATTCATTTCCTACAATCAATATCAGATCATCAGATTTCAAACGTGTGAGTGATTCTACACACTTTGAATTCGAACAACTGACCTGAAACGTAGTTGCAACAAGAACAACAATTCAACTAAACATCGTTCTTTTATCTTCGAACAAGTTCTCCGGTTTCCGCTGCAACTTTTCTTGGTCTGCTCGTTTTACTACATTTAACACCTTATTTTTAATTACAGTATCGTTATCGACAGAATCAAAACTTTCACCTGTTACTTCTAAAGGATATAAAAGTCGAAGAGGTCTACTTATTGGTGTCGACTTCTTCTTTATCTTTGTAGTAACTCGAACTTTCCCTCTGCGATGCACTCCTCGTTACTCGTCAACAACACTTATCCTAATCACCAAATTCCGTTTGGCAGCTTTTCTTCATGTGCAACAATAACATTCCCTTTCTTTTAGTTCGCTGTTGGATTTCTCTTTCAGTCCTTGTTTACAGTTGTTGTTCCACAGATGTTCTCCCACTTGTATTACCCACTTCTTCTATTGCTTCACAATCTTCTATTGCTCTACAACCTTTTTATAATGATATTGACAATTTTTTAATTCAAGGATTCAATGTGCAAATAACTTGCTCATCTGCTTTTTAAACATACACATTCTTAGAAATTAAATTACTGATCTCAGAATGATTGCTGAAAAATGTCTGCCTGATATTTTGTTGATAGAAGAAGCCAAATTGAATTTGGATTTCAAAACTAAATTATTTCTCAATAATAATTCCAATAAGTAATAAGTTCAATACGTCTGGAGGAGGCCTCATGCAATACTCAAGGAATGGCATTATTTGCAATAGGATACCCACTTCGCGTGAGAAACCTTTGGCTTGACTGGTACCGATATTTCCCTGTTCAACTATGAGAAAATAGTTACTGATGATTATGATTTCTGTGAGAGTTTTGCCGATTATTACATAAATATTGTAGAAAATATTTCCGGTAATAAACCTTCCAGCATTACCGATGCGAATACCAATGGATGATGATTGCAAAATTGCAAGATTAATTCTTGCTAAATACAAGGATCACTTGAGTATCCTTGCTATAGCTCTAAAGACCCTGAACGGTCTTTTGAAACCTTTTATTTCAATGAGGTTACTACTAGAGGTGTATGGCTCTAACTTTACTATCAAGCTCTATAAAAGAGGCAAATGTTAGTCCCCAAAAAGTAATGCCAAGCTGAAGGAATGACATAAATAAAGCGTTATTAATACATATCAAAATACCTGTTGGAAGGAGATTTCTAATTTTAAAAAAGGACGCCACACGTTCGCGCTAATGTTTTTGAAAGTTCGTTGAGATCTCCATCCAGGAGAAGGCATAGAAATTCAACATATTTTACTCTGGAAATATGTTTTTCTCCTATTTTTATTGTAATATCAGGAGAGACCGAAACTGCAGAAGAATGGAAGATCAAGTAGTTAGTTTTACTTATATCTAATGAGAGTTTATTTGCATTAAGCCATCTTTTCACATATTTAAGTTGAGTATTTACTTTTGTAACAAGCTTATCTAGTGATTCAGACTCGAAATAAATATTTGTATCATCTGAAAAAAAGATGGAATCTCTGTTTTTTTTTAACATTTGTCAAATCATTAATAAACAGTAAGAAGAGCAGAAGTCCGAGTACAGATCCCTGAGGCACACCACATGTTTTTTTCAGGATGCCAGATGTTTTACGGTTGATCGAAACGTATTGATTCCTGATAAATAGGATTTAAACCAAGTGCATTTCCTCTAACACCAAAATGTTCAAGCTTAGAAAGTAGAATGTTATGATCTGTTTTAAAGTAGAATGGTATCAAAAGCTTTTTCCTAGTCAATAAATATTCCACACTCGTGTTTTTTGTTATCAAGAGTACATCTGATAGCCTCGGTCAAGCAAATTAATGCATAATCACTTAAATGATTTTCTTGGAAGCCAAATTGTAAGGGGTATATTATTTTGTTACAGGTAACGAAAGAATAAGGCCTTTTTACACTAATTTTTCATATACCTTACTGAAAATTGGCAGCAAAGAAAATGATCTGTAATTGGAAGTAACCTCGGGATCTCTTTTTTATCAAGTGAAAATACATTGGCTACTTTCAGTTTAGCTGGGAGAATTCCTTCAAGAAATGACTGACAAGTTTTACTAATGAATTGGAGATATGAGGTCCTGGGATTTTCAATAGATTTATGGGGATGCTATGGAGACGAGGAAGATTTCGATGAGTCAAATTTCGCTATTATCTCCTCAATTTCTATGTGAGTGACCAGATGAAGGAGCATGGATCTTGGGTTTTTGTTGGTAATCGAGAGGAGACTTTTTAGATTTAGTTATATTATATTAGAGAAGATTTAGTTCTATTATCAGCAACATTAACGAAAAAATCGTTAACATTTCAGTTGGGTTTGAAGTTAGATTTCCATTCTTTATTTTATCTTAATAATGCTTGAAAAGCCACAGCTTT
>JAYJMH010051992.1:0-13463 GCA_036873815.1 Phacellophora camtschatica | reverse complement strand
TTCGTAGCCTTTTTTGGGACACCTGAAAAGACATCTAATAACTCCCTGCTCATTAGCTAAATTATTATACGATAACCTTTCAGCCAATACGATATTAATTTCTAATAAAATGAACCTAATACAAAAACATTTCTAATGCAAGCCTACTAATACAACATGATTTGCTAATATATGATCAAAGGACTTTGAAGAAGGCTCACGAAAACGTTCTGTTAGGACCAAGCTTGGCATTTGTAGCAAATGTAAAAAATATTTGAAAGATTCGTCCGGCTTTCTCACATATCAGCTAGGAAATCGTTCCATACCTTTAAGGCAGATCAGTTAAATCCATTTTTGGCATGTTCTTTTCTAAGTCAGGGAATCTGGAGATACTTACAATTCCCCTTTTCGTAGTTTAAGTATAAGGATCTATAATTATACTTATCTTAAAGGCTTTCCGGGATAAACTTGTTCAAAATCATATATGGCATCACAAAACGATGAAATCGAATAAGGTTTTCAACACTTAGCCAGTTATATAACCATTAGTCATTTATTCGCGCACTTTCAATTATTGAGCGAGCCACTTTATGCTTGGACTCAAAAACGTATTTCTTCGTATGAGGGAATCAAAACGTTAAAAAAAGTAATGCCTATACCTACAACATACCTATAAGTGCCGGCAACAAGGAACAATCTTTCGGACGATTTGTGATAAAAGAAATCAACTACATAGTCGATATCACCATCCTGAAAGAAAAAATGTATTTCCTAGAATTTATGTTGATTTTGATCTGAAGATTAAGACCTATTCGGTAAGGCTTGTTTACACACCCAATTCAAGTCATGTGACCAAACCTTTGGGAACATTAAGGATTCTTCTATTTCTTGCATTGAAAGCAAGAACTTTCATTGGCATAAACTATGTTATAAAAATCAAAAGATGTTTTATCAAGAGAGTGGTAACATGACCTGAATTGGATGAAAAGCAAACCTTAGCTGAATAAACAGTGGCAAAAGTGGCAAAAGTTTCCTTGCTTTTTCTTGACAAACACTGGAAAAACATGGGAACAAAAAAACAAGAAAATTGAGAAGTTGCTTCTAAATTTAGAGAACATAAATTTGTTTACCTCTTTACATCCCTTGATATCTGCAAGAACGCCAAGTTGGTCTCCCTATCAAAATTCAATAAAATATGTTAACGGAAATTGAATAACTAAATAAATTATGTTGTTAACTGAATTATTTGAAATAAGTTAACTTGAATTTATTCAGTTAACCACGGGCTTTCAGACACGCGAGTTGTTGTTTTCTAAAGCAGTTTATTATTCCATGTGTCCTTGTGCCCGTGAAGCCTTGAAGCTCGTAAGCTGCGTAAGTTGTAGGAAAATCAGTTTACTTGAGCAGGGGCAGTACTTTTATGTTAACAGATAAACTTACGTTGAAATGTCTGAAATTATTTTAAACTTCTGTTTCTTCATTTGCTTCCTGAAAATATGGCGTTTCGTGTTGTTTAGCAATAGAAGATTGCTAAAGTGAAAAAGAGTCATGGGGTCAAAATTTTGACCTGGGCAGACATTCAAGAAACGAATTTGTGTGGGATAAAAGGGTGGACATTCAAGCACCATACAAGTGAAAAATGAAAAGTGGAAAAGACTAAAGTCAAAAGGTGAAAACGTCAATGATCAAATCTAAACGCAAACTGAAAGAAAAAATAATGATGAAAACATTTACAAAACAATAGTTACCTTTGAAAATTATTTAATCGTGCAAAATATCAACACGGCTCAATTTAAGAGAATAATCAGTCTTAATCCCCCAAAATCATACCGCCATATAATGGGCTTGCTCGATGAATCAGGCAGTAAGCTGCATGAAATATAACAGGAATTATGATCGGTGCATTGGAACAATTCCTAATGGATCCCGGGCTCATCTGCCCTTTAAAGGAAAGGTCGCCGGGAGAGGAAGAATCAAAAAGGAGAACTAGTTAAAGAAGAAAAAGAAAAAAAGGAATGTGCAGATGGGAAAAATAATAGTGTTTCCAAGAATATCCATAACATAAATCATAGTTTGTCTTTACATTGCAAAATTTTTATATGTGCATGTAGGAATATTGAAGTGGAGTACCAAATTTCTGTTGAAAGTGAAACCACAAGAACTTAAATTGAGGTTCACCTCGTTCACATGAAAGATTCAAATCGCTTGAAATAAATTTTTGGGAATGGCACATTTTTTAGAACAAAACAGCTGTTAGAAAAGCACAACTTTCGGTATTGCTGAACTTAATGATCAATAACCACGATAAACCATATTTCCTTATCCATTTCATGCAGAATTTGTCACATATTTTGGAATTAATACTTTGTTACCATAAAACTGGTTTTATGTGATCAGGCATATACAATTCCGCTGAAAATGGGAGCAAGGAACGTTTCCGAAGATGCACTCTGTTCTGTTTTAGAAACACAATAAAGTCGTTAAAGATTCGTTGAAAGTAGCTCGCTCCCATGTTTACAAAAATCGTTATGCCAAAATCGTTGTTGGAAATGTGCCTTGTATGTGCAGAATTATTTACCTGATTAAAACTCTCATCTATACTACAGACATAAGAGAAATGATTTAAAAAATTGCTGATATGGTACAGTAAATTCCTATCTTTAAGAAACTCGTTTTTCAACCCAGGGTATTGTTCTCCTTTAATTAACCTATTGTCCTAGCCTAGCGTTTCAGCCAGAATTAAAGGTCTGAGTTTCTTATAAAGTGGTTTTTCAAAGGCAGGACTTTACCACGCTCCTCCGCAGCGTCCTTCTAATTTAACTTTTTTTACCCCCGTTAGATTTTACTCTTGATAGAAATTTTTAAAGAATATTTCTTTCGCGTATACACTTTAACTAATACACATCACAGATCAGTGATACACATGGCACCAAATTTCACGAAAATTGTATCCCTTCACTAGAAAAGACGCTGTGGAGCAGCGTGGGACTTTACTGTATTTATGTATAAATATTATGAATGCAAATAAATTGAACTATTATTTTCAACTAACCTGTGTGAAATCCCAAAATTGGACTGTTTCAATGTGCGTCAACGAATAAAGAAACTCAAATGATGGTCCAAAAAATCCAATAATACTCTGCAAAGAGAATTTCACCGTGTTTACTTAAAATTACGTCACTTCAGAATAGGAGAATTTTGTTTCTGATCAAGTTGTGAGTTTGTTTACCTTTTAGAATTAGTCAGTCACATCACAAGATTTTTATCACGTGATCATGCATGCTGTGAATTGATTGGTTATTTGAAAAATGAAAACAAACAAAATCGTGGATGAAATAGAAAACCATTCTGTGCTCGTCGTAGCTTCAAATAATATGGTTCAAGTCATGCACACATAACAAAACGTTTTGCTTTAAAAATGAAACATTTTTCAGAGGATAGTCTAGTAATGCATCTTTTAATTGTGTTTGAGCTTTTTGGTGGATGAAAAGGCACAGTAAATCAGGTCTATTTATCCCTGCAGCAAACCGACAAAAGCTGTATATACGTCTACATTGATATACTACTTACTTTTAGAAGTTTTAGTCAAAATAAATAAAATGGTGAACAAGAACATAGTAGCTAACCAAGCACCCATGCACTTAACCACTTAACCACTTAACCAGTTAACCACAGAGGAATAGAATCTTAGTCAAGGATCAGAACTCAAGAAAACGTAAACAACTCTTGCAGTCTTAAATGAACATTTAACTCAGCATACAATAATTTTACTGTAACTGTCACTTCACAATGATAATGATAATGATAAGATAACAAATTTCACTGTAACAAAGCCACAATGCATGTATTGTTGTTGAAACTTTACAAAGAATTACTCAGGAGAAGTTTATATGGAGACCTAATGTAACGTAATGTGATGTGGGCAGTGGCGTAACAAATAGGCAGAAGGGGAAAAAGGAACTGTTGCCCCCCAACAGCTTCTAAGACCATACTCGAGAATCAACTATTTCTGCTATAAAATAATTACAAGGAGAAAGTTGTTCAGTTCCTGACCTCGCCCATGAAATACTTGGCCACGCTTATCAAGGCCACCCAATGTTGAGACCCTGGCGACGCCACTGCACAATATGACAAAAGAGTGAGTATTTATATCACCGTGCACCATATGCAGTAACTTGCCTGGGAAGACCGAGTTAACTTACTTGTGACCCTTGAAATACAGAGGAATTCACGTTTCCTTGGCAAAGTGGTATATCGGACAAGCGATATATCCCATATGAAAGCGTTATAAAGCCAGGCGAGTTAACTCGCTTACCACATAATCACTAAACTGATATTTCTATAGAAATCAAAACCAAGGGATGTATCAATCGTCTTTGCATGTTTCTAACAAACTGGCTGTCCCAAAAATATGCTACAAAGTCCAATATAATATTTCGCTTAGTACTTTTATAGCATTCCCTCGATATATTGAGTACGAAATAAAAATGTGTGATTTGGCACGAAATAGACTTGGGGCAAGTCTAAGATGAACGCTTCTAGTGACAAATGTGCTTGAGATATCAATCTGAAATTTAATCCATAATATTCTTTAATTGTCGAGTTGAACATGGCCTTGTTGCTTTGCATTTTAAGTACAATGATTTCTTAAATAAAGCGACTTTTTGAAGTTTGAATTTGCGATCAGGCCAAAGCCAAAGCTTTGGCTACGAACAATGGTTAGTGTAGGGGGCATGTTTGATGCATTCCATTGGGTTATAAAATTTATTTATCAACGAAGAATCGTCCCCAAGTGAGCGTTTTTTCTACGGAAACACGGAAGAAAAAAAACTTTTCTAAAATAGCAAATGATATCATACAGAATGAAAAAAAATTGTTGCATCAAAATGTCTTTAGTTAAAAAGGTTATAATAACTGTTTTATATAATTATTACAGAAAATTTCAATACAAAATAGTGGAGGAAAGACACGACAGGTTAAGAGATTAATTTCATGCATTTTATGTGCACTTTAAGTACCTCAAACCTCTTTATCGCATTATTTTGATATCTTGCTGTGCTATGATTCAAAACTGACGGTTCTTATTTGTGGGTTTTAACTGAATTGAAGTATACCGTATTTCCTCTTATAAACGCCGCCCTCTGATAAACGCCGCCTTCTGTTAAACGCCGCACTTTCAGCCGAACATTTGAAATAAACGCCGCCCTCTGATAATTTTCATTTATTACAACTAAATTTGTTACGTTTTTTTGGGAAAAGAAAACATTGTTGAAAGTCTGTTTTTATCTCATTTCTCTGCATACATTGATTTTCTTCAATAAAAATTGACAAAAAGAACAAAAAAAACTCTCACCACAGAAGATTCTGTATTCAAAGTTTGAAGTAACATATCATCTTCATTTTTCGCATTCAAATCAGAGATGCACACAAGACCATCCTAAAAACCAATTTAATAATTTAAGACTCCACACACCTTTAACGAATCTTTCCTTGAAGAGGCACATAGCATGCAATGAAACACTGAACTGAAGATTACCTATTAAAAACTGTTATTAAATTTGAATATGTTCCCTCCTTACGTGAGCACAGTTATCAATTGATTTGTATAAGAGCTACGACCTGAGTAATAAAGAGTGCCTTTAAAATATTTCTCCTTTCTATTTTTCTCGCTTTTCAGATATCCACTGTTTCAAAACATTGTCTGATAACGTAATTTTGTTTGCAAAATCCCCACAAGTAAACAGAAACATAGCTTTAGTTAATTCATTTTGTTTCGGAAAAGTTACATTCGTGAACAACTTTCCCACAAGTAAACAGCAGCATAACTTTATTTAACTCACTCTGTTTTGGCAAAGTTACATTCGTGAACAACTTTGCAGCTGAGCTACACACATGGATTATTAAATGTCTAGAAACATGACGGTATTTAGAATAGCAAGTAAGTTGAAAAAGATATATTTTGAATACATTTCCCTGCTGAGAGATGTTCAACATCGTATATTTTCTGACTTTGTGCAAGCAAAATGACGTAATCAGCCAAACATGAAAAACAGCTCGGATAACTTGGATAACTCGGAGGTGAAATAAAGATAAATAATGAATAAAAACAAATTGAAGACCATTGAATAATTTCTCGCAATACGACGTTTCGGGTCTACGCCCTTTTTTAATTAAAAAGTTTTGGGAAATAATGATACCGTTATTATTCCAAAGTATTATTAATTTGCATCAATAAAATTTTTGATTTTTCGTAGCTCCTAACAAAGAAAACAGAAAAACAAAGACACATTTCTCACATTGATCTTCTGATCGCACCGATTAATCCGATTAAAAACCGAAATAAACGTCGCAAGCAATCACAACTTTTATGATGAGATTGCCATAATTTCTTCTCAATTAATTTTTGCCCACACACTAACTTGTGTTTGCAACAAAATTGTCCCAGTCCCACCAGGGGCGTCCCTGTTTCGTTTGCTGCTACCCAAGCCGAGAAGGGGAGGGCGCCACCTCATTCCCTAGTTTGATAAACTATTACCGCAGCTGATCTGGTGCTCATTTACCGACCTCGAAAGGATAGACAGCTGAGTTGGCTGTAGGTTTCATAGTTAGAAGTTCGGGCAACTGGTGTCGAGCCCGCACTCTCAACCCGCGAGTTTGCCTTCGAAACACAGCGCAGCGCCTTAACCATTTGGCCACTCGACCGCTGTACTCGAAACTTTAAAGTGCTTGTAAAAAGTTATAAATTGCTTTGTTGCTCTTGTTGCTTTAAAAATTTCACTTTACTCATAAGATATATTGTATAAAACATTTACTTCTCAGATCAAAATAGTTTGGGTCTAAAACAAAATTAATAAGCAAATAAAGATGCAAAACAAGAATGCAGAAGCTGATATATATACCGTTGAGCCAGTTGCCATCAAAGAATTTTGTGTTGGATGAAAAACAACCTATAAAATTAAAATAAATAAATAAAAAAATTTCATATTGAAAAGAAAACCAAAATCGTTGCATCTGACGACATGAGTAGTGAAAAATGCAACAGAGTATTTTTTATTTTTTATGGGGAAACACGAGACTTGGGGCAAGTCCAGTTAAAAAGCAGCGTAGCTCTTGGTGGGTTCATTAAGAGATGGGGGAGAGTAGAAAACCACGGTTGAGCATAATTTTCACCAAAAATCCGATGTTCCATTCATTTTCAGTTGACAATTAGCACAGCTCTGAAATCATACTTGGGAGTTTCCGA
Organism: Phacellophora camtschatica; assembly: GCA_036873815.1. Lineage (NCBI taxonomy): Eukaryota > Metazoa > Cnidaria > Scyphozoa > Semaeostomeae > Ulmaridae > Phacellophora > Phacellophora camtschatica. Next base: position 6,241 of record JAYJMH010051992.1, on the reverse strand, counting down.
CGGAATTCTTGCTTTGCTGACAATTCACCTGAGATAAGAATTCTAAGAGGACGTCAAATTATATTAAAATTTCGCATTCCTGACAACTTTCTTGATAAATTGCACATCCCTTAGCAATCGTATATTTCATAATTCGGCAAAAAAACAGTTTCAAATTTCGTGTTTTGAGACTAAACATCGAGGAGCAACGTTTTTAATACAGAGGCTCAAAGTTTACAACAAGATTGGTTATAAAAGTTTCACACTCTCACTTTTGTCCTTTTTGACCCTTTCGTAGTCTTGATACCTCGACACCTCTCGTAGTTTGCAAACTAGAAATACAAAATCTATTTATGTACAAAAAGTCACCTGCGTTATATCATCTGAATGAAGTTCTTCGTATTTTCCGCGACGTTTAACATCTGGAAAATTTTCAACATTCCTAAAAGTATGAGTATGTGTTATAAGCGGATGTTAAGCTTCTATACATCTAGAGTATCTATATAAATTTCCATCCTTAGGAAGCTTCAATACTTCTATATTCGATATCTATATAAAACTGAAGTTAAGCTTCTAAGGCATATCAGTGTATCACAAAAATTCGCAGATTTGCTTTTCTGTAAGCAGTACTCTTTAGAGAAATTTTTTACATACACGATTCCTGAATTTTGAACCTTTTTGTTGTTGTCAAAATGACAGCTGCATGTACATTTCTCTTTCAGAATTAACAACAATTTGCTTCAGGATTATACTAATTTATTAAATTTTCAGAAAAATTTCACATTGTCAAAAAATCTTCCTGGGGCAAAAATATACAGCAGAACATTTCCTGGGAGCGGAGCTTCCGTGTTCCCACACTTTATCGACCCTGGTGTTTTGTAATGTAAACATTCTAAAAAATCTCATTAAACTGCGAAATAAAATGCATGCATTTTATTTTTTGGCAATCTTATCGTTTTGGATCCATGCCAACTAGGTTTCAACATGTTTTTGTTTTAATTTTTGTTTCAACATATTTTTTGTTTTTGCATGATTTTCTCTTCCAGATATAAATAAAAGGAATTTGTGTTTAAATTATTCAAAATATTTACTTTTTCTAACTTTTAGAATTCTTCCTTTTTTATGTTTGCTTTCCAAAATCATGGTTGTTGCATTGTTTAAGACCGTGAATTTGAAAAAAAAACATTAAAACACCGAATGAAAGGATGAATTGATTAAAACTTTAAGCAACGCAACAAGCAACAATATTTTAAGATAAAGTTTGATTTCGCTGGCTCCAAATTATAGTCATGACCTACAAATTGTCAAACAAAGCTAAACTGGGAAAGCAAGAGGTATTTCATTGCAACTAAAATGTAATAATAATGTTAAAATTACCAAACGTATAAAAATACATCTGCCTCGTTGATTTGCTCCGTGCCAAGGCTGAGAAATTTCCCATCACAACTGGTGCCAATGGCAGTGAAAGGCTCACGATTGTCACCTAAATGGAGAACAAAATGTTAAAATTGTAGAATCATAAACGAGCCAAAGTTAAGTAGTGGAGAGCGTCCAATAAACGTTATATCTGCTGTACTCAAAAAATGAAAACTCACTTTTTGTTCTTGAATATACAAGTGTACTGTTTAGTTTTAAGGATTTGAGAAAAACAGTTTCCTTTTAAATTTTAGGTTCTTTCAAAATAGTCCTTAGAGGAACGTTTTCCAGATCAAGCTGAAAATGTGCGAATCAGAGCACCATTATGAAAATAATTTTAAAGTTATGCGTTTTAAATGAAAGTTAAAAAACTAAAAAAATCATATTAGAATAACATCACCTACCTTGAAGCTTCAGGATTGAAATTTGATTGCCAGGAGTTGTGTCCCAGCATCTGTCACAAAAATATATTATAAAATACTTTGGATTATAAAAAATTTAACATTTAGTTTGCCAGCAATGTATCACGTTAAAAAATTATATTCCTTGGATTTCTTAAAAAAAATAATTAATTAAAAAACTAATGTAATATTAAAAAAAATAGATTTTGTGAAAATCACCTCACGGTTGAATCTAATGACGATGACCATATATGACTGGAATTTGATCTTGAAAATATCAACCCAGTAATCGTTGCAGTGTGACCTAAAAATGATAATTATTTTTTAAGAGATTTTTGGAAAAACAGACATTGAATGAAATTCAAACAAACTAATTAAAAACGAAAGGAGAATTTTTTGAAGAAATCTAGTTCTCTATACCGTCTGTTGTAGTATGCGATGAGACATGAGAGCACAAATACAGGGAAAAAGAGGATTTATTGTTGCTGTTGCCATAATTATTCATGCTGTAGTGTCACAACATAATTGTCCATGTTGTATTGTTATTAAAATCGTCGAAGTTATCGTTATCTCCCCAACATACGACCCATAGTATTAAAGTAAAAGAACAGGCCTTTTTGACGAGCCTCGTTCTCGAAAAAGACTAAGCCTAAATTGCCTTGCGCTGAAGTGCAATTGCAAAAGGTTAATCAATAGTTGTCTAGTAGTCCGCAAAATCCGAACATCGAGCCTCGATCTTAAAGTAATGAAAATAATCCAATCACAGACGATAAAATTGTCATGTGACCACAATGCAGCGCTATGATTGGAGCCACGAGAAGTTGTGGCGGCCGGCCAGGTTTTGAGATAAAAGGCCATCAGACTAGTGCGACAGTAGCCATAAAAAATAACAGTATCATAAACAAGAAATGATAATAAAGAAAACAAATACGGAAAATCGTTATTTTGTCCCTAAATGTCTGACTTTAGATGAATGACATAAAACGGTATTAGAAAGACTCAAACATTATTTCGAAACGTTTCAATCCTGGCTTGGATCATACTCAGCAAAGTAACAAAGACAAAGAGCCTGCGAATGTTGGCAATAATAAAGTAAGAAGAGAGCAAAATTATTATTACAAGAAAAGAAATAATTTAGCTCTGAAAAAACTGTCTATCTTCTAAGCATTATAAAATGAAAAAAAGTTAATAATATAAAGAGATAAATAAATTTCGAAATAACACCATAATACATAATAGCATATGAACATAACTCTTCCACAAATAAATTGATTTAAAAAACCAAAACATCAAATTTTTTAAGCAATATTACCTTCAAATATGCTGTGGCTGCAGAATGAACTCTTGTCATATACTTTTATATGATGTTTCTCTGAAACTTGAAAACAAAGTAAAATAAATATCACATGATAAAAAAAGTAAAAACCAAAAAATTAATCGAAAAGTCATACATGGCCATCATCAACATTTTTAAGCTTTTCTGCCAATTTCTACCAATCCCAATCCCAAAACCGACAAATTTAAGTAACTATAGTTTTTCATGAAAATGAATTGTATGAACTATTGCAATGAAAAAGCTTCATTATCTGAATGAAATTAAGATATAAATAGATACTACTATTAAATTGCAATATATTCGCATTCAATTGCCATTCAATCAGTAATTTAAAAAAATATATTCATTTTTATTTTGGTACCACATACACATTATTATACTCATTTTCAGAATAATTAATAAACATTGGCATTCATCTCATTATTGTGATCTGTTTGGCATCATGGAATTTTTCTGCAAAATTTGCGAATGGGTTTTCTGCTACTAAAATAAAATGCCGGATGGCCCAAAAATGGGAGTTGAAGGTGAATCTGATGGTGATTCCCCTTGTGTGCATAGCTGCCGTATAGGAGCTGTAGTTTTCATAATTATGTTTTTGCTTGAATTTCATACAAGGGAGCTTCAATTTAATGGGAGTTGAAGGTAAATCTGATGGTGATTCCCCTTGTGTGCATAGCTGCCGTATAGGACCTGTAGTTTTCATAATTATGTTTTTGCTTCAATTTCATACAAGGGAGCTTCAATTTAATGGGAGTTGAAGGTGAATCTGATGGTGATTCCCCTTGTGTGCAAAGCTGCCGTATAGGAGCTGTAGTTTTCATAATTATGTTTTTGCTTCAATTTCATACAAGAGAGCTTCAATTTATAGTTTGATACCTTGTTTGTCAAAATTCACCCAATATTCAACGAGTTATACGCAATCAAATAAACAATAGGGGATTTCTGCTGCTGCAAACCGCTGAAAATACTACATGTTGGCTTTGAGAAGGCCAGTAACATTGGTTGGTTTTAGTATAGCTCAGGAATTACTTAGAAGAATTTGGGTAGCAAGGTATCAAACTTTCAGTTGGAGCCTGTTGCATCAACGTGAAGCAAAAACAAAATTATCAAAATTAAAGTTGTTTTATAGCAGGTTTGCAAACGCGGGACCCTTTCTGGGCCACCTGGTTAAGGAAGCGTCGACAGATCAAGTTATGTTTCTTGATAGGGTAGGGCAAGATTATATCGAAACAAAAAGAAATAAACGATGAAATTTTAAGGCCAAAATAGACAAGTTTTGGTTCAGGCTGTTATCATTTTAATGGCGAAATGGGGGTCCGTTATCACTTTAATGGGGGTCCAACAATGCACAGCCACATGATGGGATGGAGGACGAAACTTAATGTCGATGGCTTCTCCTGGACATTCAATATCAAATAGGGCATTCACTACATGCTATTCTTGGGATAAGAGTGACAAAGATTGTTGATAAAGAATGAAATAAAAAAGAAGCTATGACAGCAAAAGTATTATTATGAAATGTTTCTTTTAGTTTCCACTATAACACTATCAGATGCATCCTTAAGAGCAAACATGGAGGAGGAAATTCTAATAGGCAAAAAGAATGTGCTTTTCTTGGTGTGCTTTATGGAAAGTTGGCAATCCCCTCCTACCTAAACGGCAAGACTTTGGTCAGCAAGCCTATGCGTAGACTCATGTTAAGCAGGCACAAAAAGAATTATCGAGGTTCCCTTGCAAGACTTTTCTTTTTAATCTAATCCAACTTACCAGCAACAGCAAAGAGGCCATTGTTATCCCTAAAATAAAATAGTTTCATCAATATTGTGAACAATATCTCGCATTTGATTTACGATTATTTCTATTCTTGTTGTTACTGTTATGTCATTCAACTGTTATTGTCACACATGTATCCTTATATATTATCCATGACTGACTAGCCTTTATCGGTGCACTTAAATTCGTTGTTATTCATGCCTTGAATCTCAGGAACTTGATTCCCGTCTTGAATGTTATTACGGACTTGATTAGTATGATCACTCTTGATTATAGACTTGATTAGTATGATCATGCTTGATTATAGACTTGACTAGTATGATCATGCTTGATTATAGACTTAATTAGTATGATCACTCTTGATTATAGACTTGATTAGTATGATCATGCTTGATTATAGACTTGATTAGTATGATCATGCTTGATTATAGACTTGATTAGTATGATCGTACTTGATTACAGGCTTGATTAGTATAGTATGATTAGTATTACGGACTTGATTAGTACCCACAATGAAGACCGTCTGTGCGTGGCGAAGAACGAGTTGATCCTATTTCTACATAACACGGCGGATCTAGAGTACTAAGCCTCAAAAATGAATCTCTGCGTTGGTTGCAGGACGCTTGTGAGGACACAGGACGCTTGTGAGGCAACAACTACGGGAGTCCGCAGGAACCATGAGATGGACGACAGTGCTGGCATACCCACCCAAGGTTGGCAGAGTAACCATGGCTCCACAAACCTCTGGAGGGAACCGCCTGAAAACAGGACAGTCAAGAAGCCCAAAAGTTCAATACTGAGTTGGAAGAAGTCATTTGTCATGGCGACGTTTAATGCAAAGATGGCGAGAGAGGAAGGGAGGGCTATAGAAATAGCCAAATGTGCCACAATGAATATGAAGATTCTTTACTCTTCAGACAATCGGAGGGGCAACACTTCATCGCTTCGTGAGCTTTGCAAAATGATGCCCAGGCATCAACAGGAGGAGTAGGGATCGGATCCAGACCAGAACCTTCAAGTACTTCTGATTTCTTCTGAGTTTCTTATTAACCTGTACTTTTTGGGATCTGTTTTCCAAGAAAGCTCTTGTCAAATTACATATCTGCTCATGAATTTCATATGTTTTCATCTTACCAATTAATCTTCCGTGTGGAACAGTATCAAAAGCTTTCATGAAGTCAGTATAAATACAATCGATTTCCCATCCATTGCGTATCGCTTCTGCCAACTTTTCGAGTATATACTGAAGTTTTAACCAGGGCTGCAGAATATTTTTGTGTGCCTGTGACCAGAATTTAATCTCTAAAATGTGCCTGCAACCACTTTGACATTCGGT
>JAYJMH010051981.1:0-13464 GCA_036873815.1 Phacellophora camtschatica | reverse complement strand
AAAATCGAAATTCTGAGCATTAACAAGTAGTGCACAAAATTGATCAAGCCTTCTCCGTGCTCCATCTGAAACAGCCAAGGACTTTATCTACGCATTGACCAAAGACTCTATCTGCGCATTGACCGCATACAACAATTTTTTAACGGCATTTTTATTCTCTCTTCTTTTAACTTTTTGAGATAAAGTAAGGGTATTTATTGAAAAGGGCACTTTTGTTAATTATTTCGACATTTGAAAAGGCACTTTCTTGTAAAAAAAAGTTTTAAATTGTCACAGTGCGATTTTTTTTATAATTGTCACAGTGCGATTTTTTTATTGATCTTCAAGAAAAAGGGCCCTTTAATCTATTTTTCGTTATTAAAAGTGACATATCTTCATGATTAAAGAAGGTCACATTTCAGTCTTATCGGAGTAAAAAAGGGCACTTTTCAAGTGAAAAAGGGCACATTTTTTAATTTTGGGGGCATTTTTTCCATGTTAACTTGCGGATCACTCCTCTCTACAATTTCTCCTCCAGTATTAGGACCCTCAGTTCCGCTGTATTAAGGACTCCCGCGACACGTCGCAACGTTTCCACAAAACATTGCATCTTGAGCTAAAGATCGTATCTGACAAGAGGATAAAACTCTAAGCTATCATTATTTGTTTTAATTACCCAGAGGGGCAGTTCCACTTAACTCAAATAGGGAGCGTGTTCAAGGAAAGCACGTCTGGTACCCAGGATAGGAAATCTTGAGCTGAACTAAAAATATAATGGCACAAAGTCCCAGGCCCAAAAATATAGGACACGCCCCCTATAGAAGTCAAGTGGTACTCCCCCGGGGTTTTTAAATACTCAAGGCATGTCTTGTCATTAAAATTGTATTTTTGAAATGCTTTCATCTTAATCCCACTGTCTTCTCAATTTAATTTTAATAATTTTAAAAATAATTTTAATGAAATGTTATGTCAAGAAAGAACTCTTGCTCTTACTTACTTTTGCTACCACAGTCGTAAGAGTCGGGGGTGGGGGCACCGTGCCCCAAGCTTTTGCAAATTTCCAGGTTGCTATTTTAATGCACATGTGCTCTCCCTTTCCTAAACAATAGCACGTTGTTTAACAATGGACCATGTGGCTCTTACCGGGGTAAAAATATATAAATCTGGATAATCCGGAGACATTTTCAATGTACACGAACACTTTGATTAATAGTTCACTGAAACTTCTGTGAGCTACAAAAACTCCTTGATAAAATTCATGAATAACTCTGAGCATCGTCAATACAAGACATTGTGTTAGCCTGGACCAAACGTTTCCGTGTGTAGAGCAACCTTGAATCCATTACCAATTAAACCCCTGGCTGCAAGTAAGGTAAAGTCTTGAGAAACTTACCATTCATTGATAGTTCCTGTTACTGAAACAGCGTCCCCATTTGGTCCTAATATACTAACATGTGTTGTCCCTTCTTCTGGAGTTTGAGCAAGAACAGGACCGTAGTATGAAGCATTGTGTGTGATTTCGTCAGTTATTTTACTTCTGTAGAGGCTGCCAATTTCTTCTGACGTCACGTTATACAGAAACTAAACAAAATTATAATGACATAAAATCTCAAACCAAAAGAGGATCATTTAATTCTAAAGTTAATTCCAAAACCGAAAAAGTAAAATTAAAAACAATGTATTTGTAGACATGGCTACTCAGTATTCACAAATCTGCCTTGCAAAGATATTTGTCTTTGGGAACCGCACACGACAGATTTTATCTTCGTCTTTTAAAGACTGTCTTCGAAATTAAACCAAAGACGAAAATCTTCGTCTTTCCAAGACAAAAATCTGCCGTGTTTGGTGGGCTTGAATTATAGGACAGAGTAGTAGGTGGTGTAGATCTCAGGACGAGTTCAAAGTTAAAGCTATTGAATTCAAATGTCAAGGGGTTGAATTATTAAAAGTTGAACTCTAACGAAAGATTTAGAGGTTTATCTTCTTGAATATGTAAGACAAATTAGGATTTAGCAAATTCATCACCGTTCTGTTCAAAAAAGCTTAAAAGAAGCAGGAAGGGAAAACTGTTTCCGCTTCTTCCGCTCTGTTGCAGAATGCGTGACCCCATAAAAGAGAGACCTCCGCATACCTCGATCTTTTACGATGTTGTTCAGATAGTACACTCTGGAACATGTCCACGATTTTATGTCACATGTAGCTAGCGTTGCTTAGGGACAGTGCAAAATTTATTTCAAAACAGAGGCGGTGCAAGCCAAAAAAAATTTAAAAAAAGTGAAAGCCAGTTGTTATAAAATGCTGAGAAACTTAGTGCCTAATGAAACTTGTTGCAATAACGTCTTTAAGAAATGAGTGTGCCCAGTATAGCCAAACGTCAAATGGTACAAAACGACTGACTAGATATGCCATTATTTTGATGATTTTTAAAATTTTATATCATATATACAGTGTTTACCCAGTGTTTGATGAAATTTAAGTGTACTTGAATTCCAAGTTATCTGTTAAATCTATAAAAAGGGGGAAAGTCAATGCCCCGTCGGGACTGGGGCCAGAAAATATAGTTGCCCCGTCTTTGAGCAGTACAGGAAAAGTGCCTTTTCCATTGCATTCTCCACTGGCCCAGTTGTAATTAATTTTTGCACTGCCCCTTGGGTCTTCCTCTATCACGTTTTCTTAGCACCTTGCCTTCCAAACACACCTTCCGAGCTGCGCTTGGTGTGACGAAACAACTCCAGTTGTTTACATTCTTTCATCATAACAACGGAGCAAAGTCTAGTAACGCATAATCCTCTATATATTTTTTAGAATAAACATAAAATAAAGTTCTCAATTTTCATCTAAACTATAACATGCAAGATATGTATTTTTTGCCACTGAGCGGTTATTTATTTGGTTATTTTCTTTTTGTAACCAGCGTTCCCAGAATTCCACGTAAATATGTTTCTGTCAATTAAAATTCATCCTCGATATATTTTACCGCCAGTGATCAAATTTTGATTATTCGAATACCAAAGTCACGTGACAAATTTACTTCATATGAAGAACCTATAATATCGTGAGAAAATGCAAAATTATTAATCATGCAAAAATATCTTTTCCATTTAGAATGATCAATTTAAATCTTCATTTGTTTCCAGTCTTTCCAATTTTTTATGAAAAGTATTTTACACATATTTCACGAAAAGAAAAACCTCAAGCTATTTGAAACTGATATAAAATGAACAAATTATCAATCAATTGGCTTTAGCTTACCTCCTTGACGTAATTAGGATCCAAGAAATCGGGGTCCCCTTCTTTAGTTCTTTGCGCATAGGAGAATTTGAATGCCTCAGCAATTCTATGATAAGCTATGAGAGATTTTTCTTCCGTAGAAAGGTCATCGGCAGTAAAATTATATCCTGAAACAACAGCAAAATTTTATCAATAGCTTGTCGTTGTATGGGATAACCAACAGCTATGGATCAGCTTTTATAACTAGAATTTGAGTTTTCAACGAACATAAATTTGATCATAGTTTTGCTGGAGAAATCTCCTAGCGTATTTTGAAATCTCCTAATGTAATTTTTATATCGAAACAAGGAACCATTATTTCACGCACTGTCCTATCTATTTGGCTTACAGGAGCAACATGAGTGATTTAATATCCAATGTGGTTGGTACCCAGTCTGCCTGATGAATATTTGTTTAAGCTGCCATTATTAGGCATTAAAACTTGTAGTAAGAGAATTCCTACTATGATCGTAAAACGAGAGTGGATACACAGATACACAGTTCCCGTTATTCCCGTTAAATCACTGAAGTTAAGCTTAGTCGAGTGAGGTCAAAAGTATATAAGTGCGACACAGGGCTAGGAACGATGTTAGATCTGGCCAGCTATATGGAAGATCGTGCTGTGTGGTGTAAACCGATCTCCCATTGCCCTCCGTACAAAACGTTGAATGATAATTTTATTTATTGCAAACTTTTGTGATGCTTTGTGTGTAGGCAACGTTATGTTTCTTGCCTTTATACCTTAACTGTACAGTATATCAATTTGAAACTGTTATTTTTTGCAAAATATATCTTAATCTCATTTTAATCAAAAATAGATCGTACGGAATTTCTCAATTTGAAAAAGACTAGCAACAAGATTATCAATAAAAATACACCAGAGTCAACAAACCTCTAATAATATTAAGTATTTGCAACACAATTGGGCCTCCAAATGGCAAGGAGAATGTGTGAAAAGTTAAATTGCCAATCTGACATTTGAGTGCTTCGTAATTCCTCACTTTGTAATTCGCTAAGTCTTCCATGGTGATTATTCCACCGTTTCTTTGTATATCATCAACGATATCGCGGGCAAGAGATCCTGTGTAAAAATCTTCTGGATCTGACTGGATTTTTCGTAACGTTTTTGCGTATTCCGGCATTTTCAGTATTGTGCCAAGTTCTTTGAGTGAGCCATTTCTGACGAGAAGATTGCTACAAAAAGACAAGAAATCGATCACTTTACATTGCATTCTGATTGCATAATCCTTTGTTTTAGGTAGAATTGAGTGATGATGATGATGACGATGATGCGATGCGAGATCGCGGATCATCCAACGCCAACTCGAGACCTGCGGATCAATTTCGCCACACAATCCTGCCCAGCAGTAACGTCCCCAGTTCCACATCACTGCTGGCTTCCACGTCACATGGCACTGTGTCGACAAAGTTTGCACCTTTTCTTCCCTACCTCGTGGTGGACCTCTTTGGCTTCCATAAGATGAGTTAGTTAGCTGCTAGCTCTGGATGCCAGACACGATTCAATCCCGTATTTCATCTGTCATTCTCGGGAGGTCTGGGTAGAAATCTAAATTCTTGATGTGGTTTTTCCAGCTGATACTTAGCGCCATCCGCAGCATTCGTGTGTATACACCATCTTTAGCTTTCTCTCGTTGTGCTGTTAATGTTCATATTTCATCCATACAACAGCAATGACTCAATAGTTGCTACAAACAGAAGCCCTTTTAGCTTATTGTTTATCCCTGATTTCCACACTTTTAAATTTGAGTAAAATTATTCCAACAGCTTAGATGATAAAACTCAAGTAAATCATAATCCTTCCCTGCTATTGTAGAGTGTTCATATACACACTTTTTCCTCAGAAATTCAGGAAACACTTTAGTGGCGAAAGTTTCAAATTTCTTAAAAGATTCTTAATATGCTTGCCCAAGTGAAAACTCCTCGATTGACTTCAATAATGGATGATGAGGCAAAATATGTTCACATGCCATTACAATTAGCTCTTCTAGGCAAAGTGAAGCAAGTTTTAAAACGAAGTTTCTAATTTTTCAACAACCCCATTACTAGTTATAAAAGAGTTATTCGTTTGGTTTTTAAATTAATGGCGAATGTAGCTCTAAATGCTGAGTTACTTTCGTAAACAAAGCACACATGGGTTTAATGATTAAACAAATGAACGACAAAGACTATTAAATGATTATTTTGAAGGGCAAGCCAGATGCGTTTTGTTTTACCCAATAATCACTGAAATTATACTCAAAAAAACATAAAATAATGGAATTATGCTGCCGCAGTCTGCTGATAAAATACCTTTCCTTATGTTTCCTTCAGTACAGCTCAGGGATTACTTAGTAGATTTGGCAAACACGGTATTAAACTATAAATTGAACCTTCTTACATCAGCTTCAAGGAAAAACGAATCATCAACACTTAAATTACTTAAATTACTACGAAAGTTTCTTATGATTTTTTCTAATGATTGTGGCAATAAAAAAAAACACAAACCTAAATCCAGCATCTTCTTCAATCACATCTCTAAATTCATGTGCAGCCTCATGTAATCTGAGTTGAAGTCTGAAACCATTTTCAGTCATGTTAATTGTTGGTTGGACAAGTTCCCGCCATGGTAATTTTCCGTATTTCTTCCAAGCAGTATAAAGTCCTCGTATTTCCCCTGGCACGGCTATTGATAATGGGCCTAAGTATTTAAGAAATATTTGAAAATATCAAAAGAAATATGTTTGAAAAAGTATTAGCAGTGTAAGCCATCTTTCTATGTCTATGTCAACAATTTAAAACTGTCCGTTGCAATTATGACAGGAAGCGTGAAAGTATCACAGCAGTGTAAACGTGCTAAAATTTTCAATATAAAAATGCTTGTTTTTGCGAAAGCTTAAAAAGAACTTTCCAGTTAAAAATGAACACTTTTATCATAATGAAAGAAACAATGAACATGAACAATGAATCAAACAATGAAAGAAACAATGAACAATGAATCAAACAATGAAAGAAACAATGAACAATGAATCAAAACTCCTGCTGAAGCTTATAGTGTCGCAAATTTCTGATTTAAAAGTTCCTTTGCATTGTGTAATTTTACCATTAGTTGTATAACTCACGCATAAACTTCCAGGCCACAAAAACAAAAATTTAAAAAACGTAATAAATTCCTAAAATTCGTTTTCGAAACAACAAAACAAGTTAGAGTTACACTTTTGTATTCTATCAGAAATAAACATTAGTACGAGAGCTTAGGGAGCCACAAAGCCAAACGTTTCGTTAGAATGTCACAGAATGTCAAAAATTTCAATGCCTCTATTTTCTGAAGGAGAAGAATTTTGATTAGGTATCGGGCGTGTGTACTCATCTTTGAATTGTCTTCAGATAAATATGGATATTAATCTTCAGTTAAAAAATGAACCAATTCTGAAACTGACAGCTTAAAGCCCTTGTTGAGCTGATTATGGAATGACCCACAAAGCTCACGTATAATGATGTAGAATGGGCCACAAAACATTTACAAAAACACTATTACATTGTGCTTCTGAGCCTCGCAGAAAATGGCAATTGGGTAAAAACACTATAATAAGATTAAAATATTTAAATGAATATATGAAAATATAATTAAATGCGAGAAAAATTCACTAATTTTGAAACGGTACGATTTCTTTCATCTTGGTAAGGTACGACTTCATCATTTCAGTAAGGTACGAATTTATTCATTTTGGTAAGGTACGATCTCCTTCATTTTGGTAAGGTGCGATCTCACTCATTTTGGTAAAGTACGATCTCATTCATTTTGGTAAGGTACGATTTCACTTATTTTGGTAAGGTACGATTTCACTCATTTTGGTGAGGTACGAGCTCACTCATTTTGGTGAAGTACGATTTCACTCATTTTAGTAAGGTACGAATTTACTTCTTTTGGTAAGGTGCGATCTCACTCATTTTAGTAAGGTGCGATCTCATTCATTTTGGTAAGGTGCGATCTCATTCATTTTGGTTAGGTACGATTTCACTCATTTTAGTAAGGTACGAATTTACTTCTTTTGGTAAGGTACGATTACACTCATTTTGGTAAAGTGTGATTTCACTCATTTTGGTAAGGTACAATCTCATTTATTTTGGTTAGGTACGATTTCACTCATTTTAGTAAGATACGAATTTACTCATTTTGGTGAGGTACGATTTCACTCATTTTAGTAAGGTACAATCTCATTCATTTTGGTTAGGTACGATTTCAGTCATTTTAGTAAGGTACGAATTTACTCATTTTGGTAAGATACGGCCATATTGCTACCAATGGCACTACACGCATTATTGTCACAATTAACTTTAAAAACCACTCACCTCTTAAAGTAGAGTTGTAACGATCCTTATAAAACTCTTCTGTTGCAGCCAGAGGTGCTTTTTCCCTGTAATCAATTATTTCCATTGTTTTGTTTTCTTTTATGTAAACGATCATTACTCCACCCCCACCTGGTCCTGATGAATGCATGTTGATGACACTGAGACAAAAGCATGTAGCAACTGCAGAATCAACAACTGAACCATTTTGTTTCAAGATTCCAGCGCCTTTTAATAGAATTGACAAGATATCTTCATTAAATTTAACAAAATATAGATATAATAAGACGTAAAGTTAGTTTGCATAAGAACATCTATATTTTCAAATTTGGATCGTGAAGGGGGTGGGGAGAGGGGGGGGTTCAATGTTGATGAATGCCGACAAAAATGAAATCAAGATGTTTTCATGGGTTTTTTCCGATAATGTAGAACTCTTCTTTCCTAAAAGTGCCGATAGAACATGGAAATATACTGTATTTTAATGGGATTTTTTCGAAAGAATTTATCTGACAATTTAGCATCAATTTTTATCAAAATCTTATCTCCGTTTTCAGGGCTAAAAATTTGAAAATCTATGAGGCTAAAAATCAAAAATTGAGCTCAAAACCAGTAAAATTTTTGGGGAATTTTTGGCGGGAAACCAAATAAAATATAGGCCACTTTTTTCCCCATCCACTTTGTAATAAGTATTATAACAAAAACTAAACGCTGCAAATTGTCACCAAGAGATTGCTTTTTTCTTCTTCTTATCACTGCCACTGTCCTCATCCTTCTCCATCGCTTTTGTTTAGAAATATTACAATAAAAAGAAGCGAAAATCTGAAAATGCATGTTTGTTTATGTTGTCAAAAGTGATATTCAGATGATCGGGACATTTCTTTTCTCATTTTCGAGTCCGAAGAGCAAACTTAGAGTTTCGGATATCATCTACTCATCTGCAAGCACGTGTACCAGTGCAAAATTTGAAATTAGAATTCAGGAGGTTTTATGTCATTTTGAAAAGGCAGCATTCATGTACAGTCATTGTTTTGGCATCAAAACAACCTACTTTCTTTAATGGTGACTTCGGAATTTGGAGCCAGATTTTTTTAATGTAACAAGTAGGAATTTGCAGCTCTAGGATGAGGGAAATTTTAATTTTCAATTGTGGAAAGGTAAACGTGATTTCAGATGCCTGGATCCTGGATGATATCACAAGCTTTAAATTTGCCATTCGGGCGTCCTTTTAAACGCAATTTGAGATTTTTAGCATCACTGATGTTAAGCTTCAGCCCTGGAAACTGAGATATTTGTTGTTGTGCTACCCGTTGCCAGCATAAATGCTCCATAAAAAAGCATGTAGGTATAATTTTTGAACATACCAAGTTCAGAGCATGTGATAGTGTCGGCAGCAACTGCAGCACTTGTGTATATTTCAGCATCATCAGCGGTTACATCTCTTTTTCCCTTACTCAAAAATGGTATCTGCATTGATATGTGGATGCCACACAAAAGTACAGCTAGAAGTACCAGGAATGATAAAATTTGAGAAAGAAACTTCTTTGTTGATCCTCTGAGAGAAAAATTATATTTTATTTTATCGTGTGATAACGCAAACACCGAGGATTAGTTGGGGGATTAATTGTTCAAACATGACACTTTGAATCAAATTCAATTATCAAAATTCGACGTTGGTAATATTCAATAAATTTGGCTACGCTGTAAATTTCTAACCCTTCTAAATCATCTAACAAAAAGAGCATTGTAACTTGAGTGAAGTTCAACTTTAAGCTTGGATCCGTGGCTTCAAACAATAGCTTAGTGATTCATGAGAGATTTGATTAATATTATGGGCCTTAGGAAAAGTAAAATTTGAATTTTACTCCCACTTCGACTTTTCTCATTCTAATTGTCTTACATTCCGTGTAAGTTCTGTCACTTAGCATCAGTTCGACACATAAATTGAGCTCAAATAATGTTCGAAAACAAGACCAAATTGAAAATTATTCTAACCTCAAATTGAGAATATGGCCTACAGTAAAGCCCGCTTATAAAAACTAGAGAATTCCGGATATAAAAGCAAGACAACAAGAAACGTCTTGATCAGCTAGATCAGCTTGGTAAGATCTCAGAGGTATGGGGAGCAAAATAGTCCTGATTGAGGTTGTAACCAGATATTTTGAAAAATATGTTTCTAACTTTCAGGCTCAAAACTTCAAAGTTTTCACTGCATGCTACGCAAGATATATTGAAGAAAACAGAAACATATTTATTTATTATGTAAAATAGATACACAATTTCTTATACATACAGAAGCCAACAAGTTTCCCTTGAAATCCTTGAATATGACTTTGATTTCTCTGAAGCTGTGCTGGTGAATGTTTCCATGTTGATCATTATCCGTGTACATGCACGTAAATGTAAAATATCTATGTTTTAAATAATGAGTTATTTTACTTTATAAAACAACATCGTTATTTATATAAATTAACTGCTTCGTTTTGCATCTCGATTATTGCAATTAGTGTTATAGTTGTTCTGCAATGGAAATAAAATCACAGGTGTTTTTGTGCGCTCCACTGATCTAATTGTAAGCAACTGTTAATTTAAAACTTAAAACACCATTTACTGAGGGTAGTAAAGGGGGGTCCACTCCTGATCACGGATCACAAAAAAAATTTCACCGAATTTACGGCTCACGTCTTAAATTTAACAAATTTCACGGAAAACATCGTCTACCTGAATAACTAGGTGGTAGAACCCTTAACATAGAGGTATATATATATATAAAACAAAAGGAATAATTCATGCAATATAGAGATTTTCATCCCCTGAATATTTATACAATATATCTCCATCTATATGCCAATTATATCAATACTATCATTATTACTATAGAGGTTTTAGACAACTCTGTATTATCAATTGGCAAACGGTATCCATCAGGGCCGCTGAGAAGATTTTGAAGCCATGGGGCATAGAGAAACTCCGTCGATCGCGTAGAGAAACTCATGCACAACCTGAATGCAAATAAGGCCGGTGGACCAGACAGCATTCCTAACAAAATTCTGAAATTAAGCTCCAAGGAATTAGCACCAGCAAACAACCAAACAAACAAACAACCGAAGTTTAAAAACTGGAATACTACCAGTAGACTTGAAAAATGCAAATATATCACCAATATTCAAGAAAGGAAATAAACACGATCCGAGTATTTACCGGCTGCTATCTCTTGCAAGCATCTGTTGTTGTAATCAAGCATCTGTTGTAAAACCCTAGAGCATATAATTTGCCGTCACATCCTCACTCGCCTGGAACACCATAACATATTGACACTTCTGGGCCTTCTGCGACATGGATTTAGAAATGAACATTCTTGTGATAGTCAATTTATTATTAATATGAATGACATAATTAGCATGTATGATCAGAGGAAACAAGTAGATATGGTAATTCTTGATTTTAGTAAAGCGTTCGACACAGTTCGACGCAATGAACTGCTACTTAAGTAAGAGAACTATGGAATTCAAGGTGAAATCTATCGGTGGATTACATCATTTCTGAAAGGACGGCACCAAAGGGTAATTGTCGAAGGAGAAACATCAGCAAAGTGTACAGTTGACTCAGGAGTGCCTCAAGGAACTGTGCTAGGACCGTTGTTATTCCTATGTAATAGTAATGACTTGCCTTGTAGTGTCAGTTCACAAGTTCGCTTATTTGCAGATGACTGTCTCCTATATATCGTAGTATAAAATCTCACTCAGGCCATCTATCTCTGCAAACAATCTTGGATTATCTTCAAACATGGGCCGAAAATTTGGGAATGAAATTGAATGCCACCAAATGTTATCTTATATCCATACGTAGCACCAAAGATCCATTCGTTGCTGAGTACTTCTTAAACAAGCATATCTTGAAAAAAGTACACGACAACCCCTACCTGGGCGTTCATATTAATAGCTCAAATCTGAAACGGACAGACCATATCAACAAAATGTCTAAAAAAGCTAACAATTTGATGGGCTTTATTCGGAGAAACCTTCGTCACACTGAAAAAGATTTCAAACAGACATCATATATCTCCCTCGTTCGGTCAGCAATGGATTATGCATGCACAGTTTGGGACCCGTATCTGAAAAAAAGATATTGATAAATTTGAAGGAGCCCAACGACGAGCCGCTCGATTTGTTTGCAACGATCATCACAGACATAGCAGCGTGACTAAAATGATGAAAGAGCTCAAATGGCAGCCGCTGCAAGAGAGCTGAAGAGAAAAACGCCTTGTTTTCCTTCACAAGATCGTATATGACTTGGTTGCTGCACCCGTGGACTCCATATTGCATTCAACCAGCGGAAGCAACACAATTCAAACTCAAAATGTGTCAAACTAATGCGCTGCAATTCAGACATCTATGAGAACTCTTTTGTACCCACCAGAACCATAAGCGATTGGAATTCATTGCCAGACTCTCATTTTGAACGAGAGTATGATACAGATATGAAGATTCTCAGGAGGAGACAAGCATAAAAAATATTTTTTTTTAAATCTGGAAGCTCACTCCAGGTTGAGGCCCTGGGGCATATTCCCCACGCCTCCTCTCTGCGTTACTGGTATCCCTTGCCAGATCCCTAGAAAAATTGATCAATCCTCGTTTGAATTTTTCTAGGTTGCTATGAGGAAACAAGCATAGATACAAAAGACGTGTTTCCATTAGATTTCTCCTTTCGCTTCCATCGACGAAAATTGTCATGCGATCCAAACATATTTAATGGAAAGATTAATTTAAAAAATCATTGATCCCAGCGACATTCTTGGTAAACCCGATTGTTCTATCATTTGATTACAATGGCTGCAAGAGAAGTCGAAAAAGAGAAATTGTTGATTTTCCACGTTTTATAGAAGAAATGAGGAAGTATGAAAGCTGCCAGCTAATGCCTCTTTTTGCAAATCTCTCCTGTCCCTAAAAATGGTGCTTTCTTTGGTTTCTTCATTTCATTCTATGCATATGTGGAAAATCGCCACGATTAAAAAATCGTGATTGATCAAATGAAAACCAGCTTTTCCTTTGTGATGGAATAAGGATATTTTGCAAATTTTCTCTGCGATACAGAAAAAAGGAAAATATGTTCTAACGAATCACGTTTTTTTAAGCAATGAATCACGTTTCGCAAAATAAAATATCTTCAATTCACGGACCTCCTGAGTGGGCCAATCACAGATCACGAAAAAATCATTTACCACCTTATTTACTCCGACATTGTTCTCAGGAACATTTTTCAGTTCAGAAAAGAGATACTCCTTATGCCCGATTATAAGACAGGACCTCCTCCCCCCCCGGTGCGCCTATAAGCGGACCGTTTACCGTTAAATATGGCGCTATTCATTCTTTGAGAATCGTTAACATGTTTCTTTAATAATGTTTTTTGCATTGTTAATTTCTGTGAGTTGTCCTTCAAGTTTAAATTGATTTGGTACCTCCAAGCCATTTTTATATTTGATTTCAGTTTACCTAAATTGTTGATTATATTATGTTGCCTTTCAGTCAATATTCATGCAACAACAATAACTCAATGTGAAAATGTTGGTCAAAAAAATGCAGGCGGAAAACATAATGTGAAAATCTTTACCCAAGTCGATTTGCAGGGATAGAAAGAAAACATCATTTTCAAATATTTTCGGTCAAACGAGTATATCCGCGTCTAGTATACAGTGTCTGGACTCAGAAACGTAGGAACCGGGAGGGGGGGGCACAATTTTTTGCAAACATGGAAAATGTGCCCTTTTCCAGGTGAAAAATTGAAAAGTGCCCTTTTTTACTCCGATAGAATTGAAATGTGCCCTTCTACAATCACGAATTTTTTTTAAAGAGTCCCTTTCAGTCCCAAAAA
>JAYJMH010051980.1:0-36721 GCA_036873815.1 Phacellophora camtschatica | reverse complement strand
TAAATAAATAAATAAATAAATAAATAAATAAATAAATAAATAAATAAATAAATAAATAAATAAATAAATAAATAATGTTTTCTTACGAGGAGGCAAGGAATTCAAGATGCAGTTATTTTTTGTAAACTTAGACTCGAACTAGCTTAAGCAAAAACAATATAGTAAGATTAACAGAAAAAATTAAATAGAAATTACCCTCGCATCTTTTGCCTGTTCTTCCTTCAGGGCACACGCATGTATATTTATCAATGCCATCTATACACTTTGCACCGACACCTGGAACGCATGGCGAGCTGCTGCATTCGTTTATGTTAATACGACAGTCATCTCCAGAAAAGCCTGGCTTGCAGATACATCCATACCAATTTGGGCCATCGTTGCATTTGCCTCCATTAAAACAAGGATTTTGTGCGCAGTTGTCTGTATCTGCAATTATTTATTTTTATCAATTTAATATTGAAAATGAAGCATATTTAGAGAGCAAAGAAACACCATCATGTATATATATATTGATATAGATATACTAAAACATGACCGTTAATTTTAAAAAATCATCAAAATATTTTACTGGGTGGAGAAAAAACTTTCCACCGTTTGCAAGGCTATTCTGCAATTTTTTGTCATTCATAGGTTTTAAAAATAACGCAAAAAGAAAGCCCGAAAGTCTAACTTGGATTCAAAGATATTACTCAACTTTCTGCGGCAATTCTAAAACACGCAAATAGCAAAAATAAAAAGGTAGATTTCGAAATGAATTGAAAACATTTTTGTAAAGTCCATTTTGGGAATTAAATGTTACCGTATAACGCCGATATGAAGTGAAGGCATGTGTGAAGTGTATAATATCAAATGAAACGTTTAGCCTTTGTTTTGGATTAGCATGCTTTCACACTTCATATCTGCCAGATCGACTTCATTCTAAATCTAGGTTAATCTTTCGGGCATCTTTTTGTGTTTTTTCTACGACCCACACAGAAAAGAGCGACATCTTTTTTTTGTCTATCCGGTAGAATGCATTCTGATAATTTCCCCGCTTAACTTACTGAAACTATTTTTGTAATAGTCACAACAACCAATATTTCTCAAAAAGTCAAATACAAATTGTATATATATTTTGACTTAATGTTTTAATATCAAAGTATAAAATATTGGATTTCTAAATTAATTACTAACCTGTTTGGCAATGAACGCCATCAAATCCTTCAGGACATCTACAAAATGCCATTCCGCCATTATTTATACACACTCCCCTATTTTGGCATGGATTTGGTTGGCAAACTTCTGCTTGTTCATTGCAAGTTCTTCCTCTCCAACCCGAAATACAGTGACACCGAAATGTTGAACCAGTATCTTCACAACGGCCACCGTTGTTGCAAGGATTCAGGTGACAATTTGATGTTCCTAAAAACAAAGAAAAACATTCACAATTTACAATTTACAATTTGTAATATTAGCTTTAGATGTATTCTATGAAGAAATAAATTGGAATTGAATTAAAAAAAAATTTACAATATCTAAACACTGTTAAATTGCATGTAAATTTTTAACGTGATAAAATACCCATAAACTGATAGAGTGGTAAAAGAATACATCAAAACGATGTCATAGCTTTTTATTATATCTGAAACAAAGCAATTCCGTCCAGAAATCAACTACCCTCGGATATTACATCCTCAAACAATGTGAATTCTTTAAGCATAAAATCAAAATCAATTTCATGCAAAACCATCAGAAAAATAAGACAGCGTTTCTATTTACCATAAATATCTCTTTGCAAACATTTTTTTATCTATATTTGCAATTTTTTTTAAATTAATCTATAATTTCATTTGAATTTTTCCTTTTGTCAAATTACCACTTCCAAGGGGACCATTATGAAATCAAGATATTTTCGATCTATTATTGCTATCCCTAAAAACTGTAGTTAGGGGGTTTATGATTTCTTAATATGTAAATACGTACTTCTTGTAATTGTTTTTTATATTGAATTGTAACATTTTATCCCTTAATTTTATTTTGTAAATTGTAACCCTTTAATTTTGTGGCAAGAAAATAGTTAAGTACTTACTTACTCGCACCCCAATATATTTCCTATAGGAACTTCCCACGTTTACAGTAGATCTTGACAACAAACAACTTATGCAAAATGTCTGAATTTATGTCAAATGTCTAACGTCCGCTCTTTGTTAAAATCGATCTCATTCAAAAAGTGTAGAGCCACTTACGCGAAGAGCAAACCTTTCCTTTCCATCCATCTTCGCAAGTGCAAACAAAATCATTGATAAGATCTGTACAATTTCCTCCATGCAAACATGGCTTGCTTGCACAGTCATTGATATTGAGTTGACAAAACTTTCCTCCAAAACCTTCTCTGCAAATACACTGGTAAGATGAACCAGAATCAAAGCATGTGGCGCCATTTTGGCAACTATTGTCCACGCAATCATCAATGTCTGCAAAATAATAGCTCAAAATAAAATTGCTGTGAAAGGGACTTTTTCAATATACGCTTCCCTCACATAATTATTGCACTACCTTGTTCAAAATGGCGGTCAAAAGCGTCCATTTGGCCAGTCAAAACTATTTGCAATCAAAAGGTATGTGAGTCCAGAGGCTGCACCATACTGGGTTTTGGCTGGAAAATATTTGCCATTTTATTTAAATTTAATTGAAATTAAAAAGGATAAACTATCTTGATATTTCAAGAAAAAATTAATGAAACGTCGAGGCCAAATTCAGTAAAATTGGAGCAAGAAATGGGAAGAGAGGACCTCAGTTTTGACATAGAAACAAAATTGACATGGAAATAATTTATTTATACTGGGCTATAAGACTCTTTTAGCCGCCATCTTGAAGAAAGTGATACAATCCTTATATGCGGGAAGTATATACTATAGAAATATATTAGGAATTAATCTGGCTTAAATGTGACAAACAGTACCATAAAATGTGACAAAACATTAAAAATTTTATTAAGAAAAACGTTCTAACTCTAATGGACAATTCAGACAGCTTAACCTGTATTAAGCATAGCAAGCCTTAATTCGGATATTAAAGTAAAACAGAAAGCAAAAATAAAGGAAAAAGGTAACAAAATTTGATAACTGTGTTATCAAACCAACCACTGCAGTTGGTTGATTGATAACAGCGGAACATCCAATGATTAAAAGAAGACAATTCAAAAAACAATATTTCTTTTCTACAAAGCCTTGATAATGATTCTATTTCCTTCACAAACTTCATTATAAAAGACAATTCATTTATTGAGAAAAAATACGTTATTGAAAAACAAAAACGCCGTGGCAATTCTATGTGCATATTACTGACATGGTAAAATTATGGGCTCCTCCGTTACTGACAAAAACCACGAAAAGAATTAAACCTCCTTTTACAACATAATTTTTTTCGAATAAAAACAAAATCAAGTCACTTTTTTATTATGGTTTCCCTGTGAAAAGGCGTTTGCACAGGTAGTTGACCTAAAAATAAACATAATCAGGTATCTTTCTAATGATGTCAAAGACGATCGATAAAAACATCAGCTGGTAATAGTTCAAACTGATGGCGCCTCAAATGCGAATAAATATGTATTTTGGAAGACACCCACGAGAGAAAGAAGAATAGACAGGCACGCGAGCTTCAATCTCCTTATCAACGGTCGATTGTCTGTGATGAGATACGCGTCTTATGCATAGGTTACGAGCAACGGCACACAAAAACAATTAAATTAATCTCGAGATCAATAACCGATGATTCGATAAGGGCTGTAATGGGCGGGGAAGATTTTGACCTGCCACGTATAATGGCATTCACAATTGTTCAGAATTAGGTTATAACCACAACTTCACGCAACGATAACTCTACTCCACGGGATAGACGCTAAGCGCGCGCTATTTTAAAGTGCACAATGATGCCATAAAAAAATTGTTATCATTAGAAAATTCAAGATAATTAACAAGATTAATATTTGTTTATGCAAAGCAATGAGATGAAATCTATTACATTTCGAGAAAGAATTACAATACAATTTTCAAGAATGTTTATAATAGCGATGCACAGAATATCCTTACACATGGGACAAGCAAAGAGAATATACAACATGGTACATACTCCTGTTACCCGTGTACTATATAACATTTCTTCGATAATTTCTTTCTCTGTGAACCGTAAAAAATTTCTTATATGGTATTTCATAAACAGCCATAAATATTTTCAAACCTCATTGAAAATCTAAACAAATTGGAACTTGTTTGAAATCACCAAAATGAACTTAGAATGAGAATTTTAGAAATGAAACAATGAGAAATTAAGATAAAAACGAACATTGTGATAATGAAGAAAACCTACGCGATTTCTGCGCACAATCAGCCACCAAATGAAAACAATTAAAGCCCTCCAAATTACATAATGATGACATCGTGGGAAAAGCAACGCGAGGAGTTTTGAAACAGTAAATAAACAACTTCCTACGTCATGCAAACTTCGCTTACCCGTCTCGCATCTTTTCCCAGACCATCCAGGGTTGCACCTGCAATGGAATCCACCATCTTTCTTCGCACTGCAGGTACCATGTTTGCCACAAACACCAGTAAGAAGAACATGTGTCGAATTCCCATAAACAACTCGCGTACAGATGTTAGTTACTGAAATAGTAAACAAGTACATTAAATACAGAAAAACAACCGAGAGAATGCCAGATGAGATGAACAAAATAATTCCTTAAAAATGGAAAATAATAAATAACAAATTCAAATATTGTGAAAACAATAATGAAGCAACTATTTTAAAGGTGACCCTGTTTCCTCTTTTTGGCACAAGGATAATAAACCTACCTTGGATTTCAAGGTCTTGAACATTTAAAAAGTTTTGCAAAGCATGGTTTGATGAAAGAATTTGTGTTTCATTTGCAGACTGGTTCATATTTTTACTAAACAACACAATAATTGCACGACTAAATTCTTATTATTTCTAAGCTAATATACCACCATTATTATATAAAGTGGGGTTGAAGGAAGTATAATCATGTGACAATGCCAAATGACAAGTTATTTTAACACAGACATGTATGTACGTGTAGTTTTTCCCCTGGACTGCTGAAACCCAATGTTAGGGTCAATGCTTGGTTTTTTATCTTACACGGAATCGCAGCTATAAGTCCAAATTTAACCCCAAAAAATGCTAAACTCAATTCCAGAAAGGTTTCATGGGCCACCCAGAGATCAATATTCTTCTCATATTTTGAATTTTTTCCGCAGACTCAAAGCACACTATGCATAATGCCAAATATCGTGAATTGTTCCCCCTTCATTTCCTACAGAATTATGGAGAATATTGACCTCTGCGGCCAACACGCAGCGTGGCCTGAAAATTTGATTTTGAAAGTATAAAATTTCGTTTGTTCAAACGCGTCTATTTCAGGGGCCGTGGAGCAGTCTGAAAGTAGAGGGGCTAAAAGAGCCAAAGACGACTGAAAAGCAACCAGAAAAATAGAAAGACTCTTCAAAAGTAAATTTAACAAAAATTGGTGGGGCTTCCACGTTCTCTGTGTTTCTAGGAATTTTAGAAATCGCAATCACAAGAAAATATTTTTACAAGGGTTTTGGGTAGAAATGTTTTTTCCACATGCGTGGTGTGAGCTGATTGGTCAGATTAGAAATCCTTTGTTATTGAATGCATTGGGTCTTGCGATTTGAATGAAAAGGGGACGACGACCATTGGTTACATGTGATTTAAATTCAATTAAAATTATTATTGCCGACCGGGCTTTTAGTCTTTCTCAGTTGGGGGAACAAAGGTTATCCTTTTGCTGCGCAACGAATTTTATTTTAAATAAGAACAAAGAGGGGAATGACTGATTGACTTGAGCAAAAGCTAACACAGATACAAATTTGCTGGCAACAGTTTGTCGAAGAAAGAAGTAACGTTATTGCAATTTACTGGGCAACGCAGAATTTTCATTTTGTCCTGATCAGCTGTGTGGAATATATTTATGAAAATAGAAAACTAGAAGCAGAAAAGATTAAGATTAATTTTAAGTTGTTTATAACATTCGTTATTGTGAATTTTTGGGAGAGATAAAAGTAATGTCTGAATAGGTTTAGGACTTGGCTCTTTTATCGCGTAACCTTTCGTAATGTAGTTGAAAATTTGTGGCAGAATAATTTTAAATACTGCGAAATTTAAAAAATTTGTATTTTTTATTGAGCACAGTATCAGAAATGCTTTGTTTTCACAGTGAGCTGCTTCCACATAAGTTAACTCAATTTGAGAAACGTGGTCACTAAAATGTTTAAACCATTCCAGCAGTAGGCCTATATATTGTTTTTAGAATGCTGAACATATTCTTCATTAAATTTATAATAGGCATTAATTTTGCAGAAAAAATTCGATATATTCACCTTGCTCGCAAAATTTCCCCCTTGTTCCACTGGGGCACTGACATGCAAATCGGTTCTCTTGATCCAAACATCTTCCTTCATTTAAACATGGGCTAGAGGCACATTCATTTACATCATTCTTGCAATTATTGCCGAAATAACCAGGTTTACATACGCACTGCGGTCCATTCTTATGATTCATGCACGTACCGCCATTATGGCAAACATAGGAAGCACAAAAGTTGATTGGACGTTCGCAACTTTGTCCTGTATTTGTAAAATAAAATCCATACATTAGTTATATTACCTGAAAACTTACAATGAGCCTGCAAAGCAGTACGGCATAAAATACAATGTGGAAAGAAACAAAAAAATTAATGTAGATTTGTGTTTTCATAAATTCGATGAATCTATGACAGCTTTTATATCGAAATGGTACAACGGAAGGTCCCTTGTTATCAAATTTGACAAAGCGATTCTCACAGCTTTCCAATAACCAATGTATTTTTCTTTAACGCTCCGAAAAACTATCGCTATTTAAAGCATTTAGTTTGAAATTCATACAGACCTAATCGTGGTTTCAATAATTGTAAGATACGAGTGAATTTAAAGGAAACCACAAACTTTAATTAAAATGTTTTTCGTACCGGTAAACGAGACAGGACAGGCACATTTAAACATCCCAAGGTGATTTGAGCAAGTTCCACCATTTAGACAAGGAGATGAGGCACATTCATCAACATCTAACGTACACTGTTTCCCTGTATAACCCCTCAGACAGTTGCATCTGTATGTTTCTGGGTGCTCGATACACGTACTATTGTTTTTACAAGGCTGACTGAGACAAAATCGTTGCTGAACTTCGCAATGTCGTCCAGAAAATCCATGCCTGAAAAGAAAAACGACAACTGATCGTTAACATCCAAAACATTACATATCATAAAAATTTGTACATGCCTTATGCTTTTGGAAAAAATTAAGTAGTCTTCAGGAATTTCTGACTTTCGCTGATAATCGAATATTTAGCCTATTCCAAGAAAATATTTTCAGTTAATGATTTGAGTCACGGTCAAATGATGAGCAATTAATTTTATTTTCCGTGTACATTTTTTCGTACTCCAAACTATACCGATATTCTTTTAAAATTATTTTTATTTAAACATAGTCAAAATTATTTACATATATAAATTAAATGTTATGTAATATTTGCTGACCTGCATTTGCATTTAAATTTGTTAATGAGATCGACGCATTCTCCACCATTCTGGCATTTTACATTTACACATTCGTCAATATTGTGTGTGCAGTTCACTCCTGTATACCCTTGTTTGCACTCGCATGTATATGCGTGAATCCTGTCAAGACACTTCCCTCCATTCTTGCATGGCCTGGTCAGGCAATCGTTGTGATTTCTCTCACATAACCGACCTTCAAATCCCGCGGGACAGACACACTGATAACCATTAACTCTGTCTATACAAATAGCATTATTCTTACATGGGTTTGAGCGACATTCATCAATGTCCATTTCACAATAACCGCCGCTAAATCCTGGAAGGCATCGGCATTCGAATTGAGATTTGGAGCTGATGCAAGTAGATCCATGCTGGCAAAGATTTCGATTGCACTTCGAATCTTCGTATCTAGTCGTTCTATGCACAGAGCAGTTCTTTCCGCTCCAATTCACATCACAATCACATCGGTAATCATTTTCCAGATCTGTACATACACCGTGGATGCATGGCTTTGGTCGGCATTCATCTGTGTGAGACTGACATCTCTTGCCGTAAAAGCCCGTTTGACAGACACACTGATAAGAAGAAACTTTATCAATACAAACACCCTGATTCATACACGGATTCGACTGGCAATCGTTCACATTTGACTGGCAATTTTTACCAGTGAATCCAGAGGGGCATAGACAGCGATAATCATGTTCAAGGTCTTGGCATTTCGCTCCGTGTTGGCACTGTCCTTGGCAGTCGACAATATCTACAAAATATATCAAAACAGAGATAAGCCTTTTTCGGTTCGAGATATCGGCTGAATGTAACAACTTGAATTCCACACGTTGCAATTTGCATTTAAGTATACTTGTTCATTAATATTTGTTGACATAAATAACCAAGACAAAGAAATCATATTAGCGATTAGCTTAAAATCAAAGATGACAATTCTTCCTGAGATCTGGTCCGGTACAGTAATTATTTTCCTCACAAACAAAGATATAATGTATATTGACAAAATTTATAGTCAACTTGAAAAAATAGATTTATCGTTAGTCCTTTGGGTACAGTGAGGTTTAGCCTTTAAGAGCCATAATTTTGGGATCTAGTCCAATTCATTCCAAACAGTTTCCATTGCTAATTAAATTTCTTACTGCGCGTCTTTGTAATTACAATTGGTAGACTCTTGTCATCATTAATTACATTCGGAATAATGATTTTACTAAAAATTACTCTTTAAATAAATTTGTGCGGAATGACTACCATTTATACTATGCAGTAAACCAAATTAAAATATTTTGGAAACCTCTATGGCGCTTTAAAAAAATACAAATTTTTGAAATTTCGCAGTATTTAAAATTATTCTGCCACAAATTTTCAACTACGTTCCAAAAGGTTACGCGATAAAAGAGCCAAGTCCTAAACCTATTCAGACATTACTTTTATCTCTCCCAAAAATTCACAATAGCGAATGTTATAAACAACTTAAAATTAATTAAATACATTTCAAAGCACTTGCTCCATATTTGATTGTGGAAGTAATTTATGGTTTCGAAAAAAAAAACTCACCTTGGTCACAATTTTTTCCTCTCCAGCCAGGTTTGCATCGGCAAGAGTAATCGTTCACCAAATCTGAGCAGCTTAATGAATTTACGCATGGACTAGAAAGGCATTCATTAGTATCTAAAAGGACAATATATAGATATCATTATATATACATGTTTATTTATCTGTAAGACATTATTTTATTTTTCAATTTTTTTTTAATATGCAGTTTATCACCTTATTAACAAAAATCTAATATTTCCATATTTCTCATATTACCTGATTTATTACCTTCCACAATTGGTTTTCATTAAGATTCAGCCAACGACTTTACGTTGAAACGTTTTCCTTACGTACAACATGTATAAATTGTATTTATAGTTATCACTTTGGTTCAATTGCAAAACAGATTCCTTAATGAATAGAAAACCATGAATAAGGTCTTGATTTTTCGGTTGCGGTGCGCAAGAAGAAAAAAATCTCCATAATTAGTTTGGACTTTGTTCGAAAAATGAAATTTTCCAGCCATACAGATTATGAATTGTATACAATTTAAAAATGTGTCTTGGGCAATAAATAAATTGCAATGTCTGTCAGGCATGCTATCAAACACTAAGCTTAGCATATAACCGTACTTCTCTGACAGCGAACTCCTTCCCATCCTTTAGCACATCTACATGAAAATCCATTGACTCGATCCATGCAGGTTCCCCCGTGCTGACATGGCCTTCCAAGACAATCATCAATGTCTAAAATGCAAAATAAACTCACGTTATTCACAAAATACAACACTTACAGCCCGAGGCTGTTAGGATTAAAACAAAATTAACCCATGTAGCTCACGTAATACCATACTTACAGAATACTACAGTATTTATATGATGTTTCTAATACATGTATTAACATTGTCAACATTGTTACAGTTTAAATTTCAAAGAAGAGGACATATGGGCCATATAGGACATATGTGGACAGTTTACTATTTCACTATTTCAGAACAAATGAGAAATTGAATCTTACCTAGATGAGAAACTAAAAGCAACAACAATTTGTTTTGAAAGTCAATGTTAATTGTTCTTCGGTGTGTTTCTTATTTGCAAAACCTACTGAATATGTTTTATTGAGAAGCATTCATAAAGAATCTCACAAATACAGATTTGTAATTTTACAAATGTTGAGATTTCATATTGAAATAAATAATAAAGTATCCAGTAGCAAAACAAAATGCTAGGTGAAACCTATTGTAAATAAAAGCCCCTTTTTAACACCATTATACATAACAGCAGCATGATAGAAAAGAATTTCTTACTGTTTTGACATCTGCGCCCATCAAACCCAGCCGAGCATATGCATTGGTGGCCATTTTGTCTGTTTATACATTTCGAGTTGTGTAAACACGGACCTGACATGCATTCGTCTCTTTCTAAAGAAAAGAAAAATCAATGTGGTTAACCGAGAGAACAAAGAAATGCACACAATGAAAAACTGCATAATGCAACAATAAATGAATGAATAAAAATGTTTTATTTTCATATCAAACAAGTACTATGCAATGAAAAAGATTGAAAAATAAAAGATCTTTTATAGGTCGTTGCAAAATATAAAACCTCTTTGTAGCAAAAACAATATTGAATTGAAGAAAGTACTGATCGTTTCTCCTTCTTCTCAATTGATAAAAGTATTGATCTTTTGTGCAAAAATAATTAAAAAAACATTACATTTTGTTCATTTTTTGAAATGATATTTCGATCATGGAAAAAATAATGGATGCACCAAACTCAATGGCTTTAAATATTTTATGGCTAAAAATATATTATAGTTTTTGTTTGAAACTCGAATGTAAAAGGAAAACATGGTCCAGCAATTTGGGATAGAGCAGCTGATTTACAATAAATCTAAGTAAAACAAATTCTCAACAAAACTCAGAAACCTATTCTGCAGTTAAACTTATCAATTATTTAACAATACTTATATATTTGAAGGCGCCTTACATTGAACATCATTTTATAAAAAAATATTTAGTCTTGTTGAGCAAAAGTCTTTTAATGTTGCACAAAGAAATTTTCTCATCAGAGAAAAACGTTAAATCGATCATAGTGCATGGCTTTTATTTGAAAATGTCTAGTTTGTCTATTGAAAAAACCATGTGTACTTGTTTGCCTAAATAATTCTTTTAATTGTTTAAATAAACTCAGAATTCGACGGATCGCACACAGTGCAACAATAAATTCCATGAGAAAACCATAATTGCATGTGAAAATATTTAGAAACAGTTTGAGCGGATTTCCAACAAAGAAAATAATATTTATACTAAATCATGTGTAACAGCAATCCAGCACAGAGACAAAGATTGCAATCAATAAAAACAGCTTTAAGAATGTGGTAAACGCAAAGACAAATTATTATGATTTTGGTGGCTGTAACGGCAAAAGACGCACTCGCCGCAATTTAAGTAAAATACGCAAATGAAATACATATCACTAGGATCAAAGGAGAAAATTCTGAAAATGCGATGCTGAAAATAAACAGCAGTAAAGCAGCGATAATGTATAACTGATTAGAAAATTTACTTTTCACTGTAGAGTATTTAAATAACATTAAGTCTGGAATGAATTTCGTTTTTCACAGAATTTATCCTACAGAATTTCTGAGTGAAAAAATCAAAGATGCACAACACATAACGTATGAACAACTATCATAAGTTAAGTTTTACCTCGCTCACAATTCTTGCCAAGGAATCCAGGGACACAGTAGCAAGTGTAGTTGCCAGGTGACGTATTAAGACATGTTCCTCCATTGCGGCATGGCTGATGTCGACATCTATTCAAGTCTGCAACAGTGTTTTTTAGTAAATAAAATTTTTTTTATTACTTTACCATACATGGTGTCTCAAAAAAATAGCTTCCTGTTTTACGAAAAATAACTAAAAGACAACAAAATGATTGCATCCCAGGATAGTATAATTAAATTCCCAAGTTTATAACTTAATGCGTGGCACAGTCCCCTGAAAGTTATTGGCAGAAAACAAAGAGAAGCTAAAACCAGATTTACTTGTCAGGCGAGAAACAGATTATTCATTTGGGAATTTGGGAATAAATTTCTGAAGAGGTTTAAAACAATCAAATATGGCATGTTTGATTCGCAAGTCTTACTGCAGTACATTCAGAAACAATATTACAGTTGAAACAATTACAGTTTCAAAGACAGTTGATTCATAATAGCTGAATAGGACTGTAAAACTGAACAAGTTAAACAAAGAACTAAAAACCGTAACCATAACAATGTTTTTATAAAAGCAACCCAAAAGCAGTCTCAAACCTATTGCGGCAAAAAAATGAAGCTTTACAAATCTTTACAAAGCTTTAAACAGCAATTATAGACCATAGTTAAATAATGCCTTCCATGTATACCATATGTTATTTCATTTATTTTCAGCAAAAACTATAGCAATAAAAATATTTACTTCCCCAAAGACTGTTTTACTTCGATGGGGGGGGCCTATTAAACTGGTAAAAGTCCTTGAATGGTACACACAATATGCATTATTTAAAAAACAATGGCTTCACGATACCATGTATTTATTGTCCTTTTCATTATTTCTCTGTATACGATTTACCATGAATAAAATAATTCAGTAATTAAAATGGAATTTTGTCCCAAAATAAAATTATGATGAAAAGCTAAAAAATTGCCCTATGTTACCTTAAACCCCAAATGCTTTTAAACTGATATCAAAAGTTTTGCTAAAACGCTTGTTTTAATTTTGACGAGTATTATTCACGGTTTGAAATGAGTTCATGTTGGAGTAACGTCGATAAATTCCCGCAACTTTACAAAAGCTTTCTGCACAAACGAGAAATTGACTACCAGGATAATTTTGTCCAGTTATGCAGATGTAAAAATACAACTATGCACACATCTTTTGAACAACTTTTAGACGAGACTAAAAAAACCAATGATTTGCCATAAACATTTCCTCATTTTTAGATACAAACAACAAACGTTTCTTTGAATGCATTAGATGAAATCTTGCTCATCAGTTAATTGTGAATTTGATTGTGTTAAAAGCGTTTTCTTGCTCTGGAGTTCAGGTCAAAATACTTTATATTAAATTGATAAATGCTGCATTACATTACTTTAAATCAAACTTATGAAATTAATACAATAAAAAAAAGTGCACTTAAAAACAATAAGGAGTACTAACCTTGATTACAATAAAGACCACCCCAACCTGACATACAATCGCACTTCCAGGGAGTTGAACATGTACCATGCACGCATTGTGGGAATGTTTGGCACTCGTCGCATAACGGTCCTTTCCAACCACTCAAGCATCTGTAGAAAAGCAATTCAGTAAAATAAATGCAACGAATAAGAATAGGAAAGATAAAAAGCAATTATATTTCTCTGCGATTATTCCACACGTTTGAATGCTAATCTAAACATGATTTGACTTCGTTAATATCGAGGCCTAATGCAAAAATGTTGAATACGGTAAAAAAAATGAAGATATCACTTCCCACGGCTAACAATTCCAAAATCGAAACTAACAAGTTTTTACTTTTACATCTTAAATATATGCTTAAAAGTCGTTGCAATCAGACAAATATTAATTGACAACTCGTTGCGATTCATGTTGCCTACTACACATTACGCAGACAAGAAGACCATTTATACTGCTTTAAAGTGAGCAAGAGACTGTGCATAAATTTATTAATGTTAATTAATTTTTTAAGTAAAAACTATGTAGGCCTACTTATTTGAGCCGGAAAATCGTTTACAAATTTCTTGATGATAATTAGTGTTATATCAGACATATTTAAATGGTAAGTGCAATACCAACGCATTAGATTGTTTTCTTAAAGATAAGTAATTAACTTACACATTTATTCGACATTTATACTTTTCACATATCTATGCATTTGTACTGCACTTTATTAAATTCCAACGAAAAAAAACAGTAACTTCAAACAGTAACTTTAAACACTAACACTGTTGTTACGTAATTCCAGGATTTGATTTTAGAGATTTTTTAATTTCCATAAATTAAAGATATAATCAACAGGTTTGTAAAGCAAATATGAATTCAGCTGTGACGTAATTGTTTTTAGCCAACCAACAATATTTATTTTTCAAACAAACGTTTAATTTTACCAGCTTGAAATCGTTGATCCTACCAACAAGCACTCGTTTGATTAACTAATTGGTGAACTGTCTCTAAACAAGCAATGTAACAAAACTTCATAGAAAAGATTAAGACGCAAATTTTCATAAGAAAACTCAAATTTGCATTCAAAAACAGTGAAGTAAAACCATTGAAAAATTATGAATCACAAACAAATAAAGAACACGTCGTGTTCGCAGCTGTCTAAACTCAAGAAATCAATCGTGACTTTTGGTGCATCTTGTCAATCAGTTTTCATGAGAAAAAGCCTAATAGAACATAAAAGTCAGACGGATACCAGTAAAACATTAGCTTAGATTTATCTACGACGTAAATAATTATTTTGAAATCATCACCAAAATGAGACAAACAAACATGCTTATGCCTAGATATTGAGAATCAACATTAGGTTCTTATTAGATCTTGCTTCATTGGATACAATACAGCCTTTGTCATTATTTTGTTAACGTATTACCAATTTCAAATGAAAGATTTTGAATTTAAAATTTGCACCATGTTTTTTGTTAATCGTGGTTGCTATACTTCTCATTGCTTTAATAATCAATATTCTAGCTATATTCTAGCTACAATATAGGCTGACGAATAAAATTTTGAAACATAATCTAATTAATCAAAACTAATTAAGAAAATCATGGCCATTAATTAGACTCTCAAGTGTCATGAAGAAGTCAACATCGGAAAATTAAAGTGTTTTTCAAGACAGTTATAACAATAATGCCACCAAAATAATTCACGTTAAGTCCTGCTTTAAAATTCGGAGTTAATTAAATTATTGAAGCGGATTTTCGCACAATCCACCAAGGAGAAAACCAAAGATCGACTTAAAACGTCAAATTGAATATGATTCTCTTGTATAATCTTGCAAACAGCCACAGTAAGCCTAATTCAAAGTACACAAAAATCGACTGAGATAAAGATTCTATATCGTATACTTCAGATTAGTACAAAGCAGAAAGTAAAAGAAACGAACGTAAGCACAATTAAAAATTCGCGGCGCGATGCACGCATCCAAATTTTATCGTATTTTCATACTTTTAGCAGTCAGATTTGAAGGTTGTCAGAACTACATTAGATCAGACTATGTTTCAGCACTGACACTTAGCAAAACTTATGTTTATAAAAGGTCTTATGGAAATGTTTACCGCGTAAATGTTTTTAACGACAGGCCCAACATTGTTTTAAGCTAGCGTTTCCAGCCCCCTTGTTTGGTCACATGGATGGTACACAATCCTCTCGCAGACGAAGTAAAATTTTGTGTTTTATATCACTGTGTTTTTTATGGCCGTGCGGCGTTAAGACCTAGATAACTATTGTTAATAAAACAATTAAGTTAAAAACATGTGAAAAATTATATGTACTTGAAAATTAACGGGAAAACTTTGGCATTATGATCAAAAGTATGTCCCTCCTTTCCTTGACATAAAACGTCATAAAGAAAATTCGGGGAGCATGACGAAAAAAGCCGTAAAGTTGCCAAACTAAACAAAGCTAATATAAATAATATATATACTTAAATTATGAGACGGTTCTGGAATATGTAGAAGAACGTGTGGACGCAGAACTTTTTCATTAATAAGTCACTTGTTCATTAAATCAAAACAAAAGAATACGACTGACCTGACGGTGGTCATTCGATGAAGCAGTAATTATTCTCTTAAATTCTTCAAGTAAACAATGAACAATAAAGCTATTTGCAAACGAATAGGTGGATTAGGAGAACAAAAGAATAGAAAAGAAACAGCAGGGAAATCAAAATTGAATAACATCCACCTGCACTCCCCAGGAGAATTGCAATATCCATGATCGGGATCACAGCCTGTTTTGCAGACAGCTAAAAGAAAAACACGAGATTTAGCTATTTGACAATTTGAACCGCAAATCAGTTCCATAGCGACTTTTTATATTAATTATAGCACAAGGCTAATTAATACACTATTCGTCAGATGTCAATAAAAGCAGATGAATCAAACGTTTTATAATTTACGATCATTTCATAAAAATAGGAATTTCTAAAATGGTAAACATCTCCAGCTAATTACTTCAAGGGTGTTTACCTACATGAATCATTCGGCTTTTTACGAAAAAAATACATAATTTACCTAATACTGGTAAATGTTGACCAAATGTATTTACATTATTTCTATGCTTTCGTTTCAGTTCGACCATGAAAACGTATCAAGCAACCACATATATATACATAAATATCTCCCGAATTATTCCAAATTGTGGTCCAAACATATTTTTTAAAAGTGTAGATCGCTATCCAAAATATCCTTTTATTATTTCATAAGATTTTGATACAAAGTTTACAACAACAGAATGCAACAAAATTCAATTTCCAATCTACAACTGTCTCACGAGTGTTTCAACTTTCAAGAAGTAGTAATGTAATGTATTTTATTCCCTGAATTTTGTCCATATTGTAATGTATTAGAGGAATAGAGTCCCGTCTGATATTTACCGTTACACAGCTAAGTTTTCCTGTGATAATTCATTTAACTAGCTTTCCCGATGCACCGGTGTCAGGAAACGAGGCAGCAATACACTGCCTCGCCGGAAGAAATTTAAACAACATTTGCCCACAGGAGGCAATCTTTCTGATATGACTCGTACTTGTGCTCTAATCTTTTCACAGCCAAATTATTGCAAAAATTAACTGACTGAGTTCAACGTCCAAAAACTCCTGATAACTGCAGTGATTTCAAAGAATTGTCCAGTGATCACACGGTGTGACTTAGATTCAAAAAGTCTGCATAGACAAGAAATTCTTTATATTCTACATAGGCAAAACATTGTTAAAAAGCAACAATAATACACATACCAATGTTGCAATAAGCGCCACTCCAGCCTGAAAGACATAACCTATTGCCATTCTTGTCACATCTATTGTGGCCATATTTATCGTCCCTTGATTTGCAATACACGGTGCAAGATGGTCCATAATAATGTTCATCGCAGATCAGCCGAATTTTGTATTTTAGCGTTGCAGCAGGTCCATTGTATGTATGCTGTTGCCAAGTGCTATTTGGGGTTAGGTAGCCCATTCGAACTTCTCTGTCAATAAGATCTAAGATAAGTGATAAAATAAATATATGCAATAGCTGAACAGTTTTCTATGCATTATACCACAGTAGTTTTTATTCAAACCAAACGAGGTAATAGTTTGTGCTGTCATGTTTGGATTATTTGTTGAGATAAATATGGAGATGCCCTGTCACCGATAAATATTCTCTCTGTAGTATAAGAGAAACTCTGGACAACTTACCAAAATATTGAAACAAAACTTATTGAATAGTGTTTTTATACCTGAAACGTTTCTTTCATAAGAACAAAATTAGTAGCTTTTACGTATGTTTCAAGAAGAAGCGCCTAGGTTAAGATTTGGCTCAAATTCGTCGGTATCTCAGAAATTACTTACGTTAAGTACAAAAAAGTATGCAGGCGTTGATCACTTGACCAAAAAACACACTTTAAAGATGTTTCTGAGAAGTGTGGGGGTAGCAAGATTGCGAAAATCAGTCCAGAAGTAAGAATATATCTAGGCTGAAAAGAATATATCTAGGGAGACGGTCATGGACAATCAAGAGAACGAAACTAAGCTAAGCAAAATATGTGAAAAAAAATAAGAACATAGTCTATTTTCTTGTGGGAGTAGGTGAGATTACCAGATTCCCAGTCAAGGCCCTCTTGCAAGAGAAGAGCTGCAGGTATTTAAAAATTGACTTGACTTTGACCAAAATTTTTAAGTATAGTTACATGTAAGTGCACAGGACGTTTTCTTGAGTTCAAAATATGAAAGTGAATTTCTTCTATCATGTTTACCTTTTAGTACTCAAAAACATTTAAGAAACTTTCAGTTCTAGATCTATGAAAAATTAAGAAACATTTAGTATATACTGAAATGTTTTCTAAGTTTCTTATTTAAAAAAAATGCGTGTAACCGCGTCCAATATTTGTTTGCTGCTTGCAGGTAGAGAAGTAAAAGTGGTGACATAAATTTAAAAACTCACCATTTTTCCCACCGACATCCTTGTCAAGAATATCAATTATTAAAATATATGTCATCTATAAAAAAAATTGAATCATGTTAAAAAGAAGTCCTATATCTGAAATTATGGCAACCAGTTGATGCTGCTTAAATTATTCATTCTAATTCATGGATAGAAACAAAGAATAACTGTGCGAAAAAGATAGCTACACTTCAAGATTGCTATGATTTTTCGATTTGATATGATATGTGGTTGTAAAATACTAGTTATCAAAATGATAAATAAGACTCCCAAAATACTGGCTGTGTCCTACAGCCCACAATCTTCAAATAATTTTAGCTGAGGTCCACATATTCAAGGATGACTTATCATTATGGATTATAACAGTGAACAATATTAATTTTTTACACGCAGTCACAGTAAACACAATTCCAAATATAATTCTTCAACATACGTCAGGTTTTTAAGCCCAAACTTTGTAAACTGTTTCTGTGGTAGAATAGATTTCAAATTATAGTATTCAATTGATGCGTTATTCATATTTTCACTTTAACCATCTCTCCCAAGAGCATTCAAAAATGCACCGTGGGTCAGTTTTTTTTAAGATCTCTTTGGACCAATTTTCCCACACAATTTGTGTTTAACTTTTTGTATGGTTAGTGTTAGAAAATAGCAACTGTGACACAGCTGAGCATGTTGTTATAAATAAAAATCAATAAAAACTGTTTGTCCACCTTCGTGTTTTCCAAAAAATACAGTCAACGGTATAAGATAGAAAAGAGCGGCCACTAGCAAACGGTTTTCTAAAAAGCCTGTTTGCTTTCTAATATGAAAAAAATCATATTAAAATGGACTGATTTATGCTGCAAATAAGACGAAAAGTCATATCAATTCATTAAAACTATTAGAAATAATCGCTATTTTCTAACATAATTTGAAAATGTTTACCAAAATCATCCAGTCCTTTCTTACATAAATAAAACGTTCAATTCTTACTTCCTATCTTACTTTAAATTTTAAGATTTGTTGCAATTGTTACTGCCAGCCGTCATGTGATATAACAGAATTGTTATCCCGAGTCTCGTCTGCAAAACGAGACAAAGGGTGGTGAATCCAGAGGTAAAACAATAAATGTAACTTTCAGACTGTTCCATTCTCTGTAGATAACGAATAGCTTAGCATCTCCGTGGTATCTCAGAGACAGTACACTTCTGCAACCAA
This sequence comes from Phacellophora camtschatica, assembly GCA_036873815.1. Taxonomy (NCBI): domain Eukaryota; kingdom Metazoa; phylum Cnidaria; class Scyphozoa; order Semaeostomeae; family Ulmaridae; genus Phacellophora; species Phacellophora camtschatica. The sequence continues at coordinate 17,178 of JAYJMH010051980.1, read as the reverse complement.
GAAAATGTCTCGTTACTGTTTTTTAGTTAATTACTGAACTAAACCTTCGTTTGGCCTATTGGCACTTGTCATAAAAACAATTGTCCCACCATAGATTGCTTCCAACGTAGTGCGGTCGGTCGGCTACAGCCCTCGATTAGAAAAAGGTTCTTGCCCATGCTTATATTTCGATTATGAAATGCCACGACATTCGATGTGTCATAAACAAAATAGCCTTACAAAGACAACAAGGCGGGGGCTTCACAAAAATTAATTAGTGGGGTCTTAAGAGCGAGGGTGTTGGAAAATTTATTTAGCGGGGGGTTGGCAATTAGTCACATAAGAGTATTCTGGCAAGACCAAAGTTACATTAAAAAATAGGCCCAAGAAAACTAAGCTTTCAAAATGTTTTAGAGAGTTTATACCCTTATTATAATTTGGTCCGTAATATGTAATTAACAAATAAAAGTTTTGGTCAAAAATTAATGCTTTACATACCCTGGGTAGTAAGCTTTAAGTAAAAAAATCATTTTACTGAAAGTCTGGTACCCAGGGTAGGCTTTACAATGATGTGGCCGACAGAACCTTTCACTAATTCACATTTGGGTGGCTTTCTCTGGTGAATCTTTTTTGCAATGCTCAACATTAAACATCTTTTTGCGAGGATGTAAATATTAAGAGTTTTCTTCAAAGTTATCTTGTGACAAAAATTATTAAGTTCTAGGTCAAGTGCTCGCAACCCCAGTTACTAACAAAAGGCGCTTGGCGAGCAGAGAAACCTGACCGCGTGCTTACTTTTGCTACACTTTTAACAATTACAAAATTGATTTTGAGGGAAAAGAAACCACTACAATGAACACGTGTGTAACCAAAAACACAGAAACAGATGCATTTCAGGATGTTCGAAAATATCTAGCCTTTTTGACAACCAAGAGGAAAACCGGGAAAACAATCAGCTAATAATAAAAGACACAACAAAGTTCTAATGAAAAGCTCCTAAACTCTAGCCTGAAAGCAATTAAAATAATAAATGTCAAATCTCTGAAAAAACCCTTTCGTTGTTTTCTAAATAATAGAGGATAAATGAAATAATAGGGGATATATTTTCGGAAGTTAAATGAAACTTGTTGTGGTTGCATCTTCTCCCCTGTAATGTTCTTTCATTCACAAATAGACCATTGATAGTAAGATTTTGGCGCCAAATCATTCAACCTGAACTGGTAGAGGCCACGTGCAACACATTGGCCACACAACACCTTAAAAGAATAGACGAACAACAAACGATTAAATTATTCTTTTGAGCTGCACGGTCTAGAACATTCATTGAACAATCCCTGTCTTTGTCTTGGGTACTTGAGAAAGAAAGGGGGCGTGAGAGAAAACACCACAGCAAACTTTGACATCGAGGCAGGTGCAAGTTGAATGGGTTCCCATCGAGTGGCCAGGATGATCTGTGCTTGGCGATATTGTTATTTAAATCCCTGGTCTCGTTAATTCAACTCAACGTTGGCGAAATGACACAATTCAAAAGCTCACACGTGGCTCAGTGATATTCATTTTATTCCAAGATACACAAGAAAACTGAAGATTGCAGGTTTCTTCACCCAAATTCTAAACAATGTTTATCTTGTCGAGTGTATTCCAAAGTATCGAACAAACCTCGTCCTCATTGGTTGGTGCTAAGCAGCTGTATTTAGTTTTCCCGAGGGCTTCAAATTTTAATGTTGCTTGCAAAATAGTTATCCAGAATACAAGTTTGTTAAAAAGAAAAACAGTGAAAAGAACCGATTCAAACAATTAAAAACTTTCCTATGTATTTTTTTCATATTAATGCAACAAAAATTAGGTTTGGCAAGAAGTAAATTTTGCGTTGCTGGAAAAAATTACCCTAATTGCACGTGCTGGGAATTACTAAGAATTATGACTGACGATTTAACTTCTCATAAATCATCCAACTGACTTTTCGTGTAAAATACATGTACATAAAACACACACACACAAATATGAAATTTCAGAACTTCTGGCCTGCAGTTTGCCGCACGATTAGCATCAACTTAAACAGTTTCCTTCATTATAAACACAAAATTTGTACTTCCATAACAGCCATAAACAAATGAAATTCTAAGTGGAGATTTCCGTTGAGAGGGAAACCACTTCTTGCAAAAGAGCCAAAAAGTTTCACACGAACAACGGGCAGAAATACAAATTGTTAGGGAATATACAACGTTAAAAATACTAAATATTTCACTTACAAATTAAAGTATCTTTGAAACAATAGCAGAGAAGCCGGGCATGCAAATACTGATATAATCATAACAAACCCCGTCTTTATTCATTATTCATTAATGGGCCTGCATGAAGGGTTTTCGCAAAGCTTTTTATTCAAAAAAAAATAACCTGCATTCACCAAACGTGAATGATAATGTTTATTAAACATTTACCATAAAAACAAAACCTAATAGTTTTGTATTTCAATTTTTGGCATTCTCGAAATCAGCATATAGATATAACTTCTATGAATTTCATTAAAACTAATTTCGAGACTAAAATCAACATTTAAATCAGTTGACTCACCATCCATGAAAAAGTAAACGGCAAAACAACAGGGTTGCTGAATTTCCTGCCATCTTCCATGGTTTTGTTATTTGCTAAAGGAATTGTAAAAGAATTCTCCCCAAGAACAGGAGTAGACGTGCTGCCAAATCTGCATGGTTCTGTTGTACTTTGAGTAGCTCCGTACTGTTTGACGCAGAGCTTGAAGAATGTATCACAAGGTTCAAGGCATCTTTGACTTCCATATTCCAAACTATGGCTCCCATCACAACAAGATCCATTCCTCAGCTCTCCAGCCAAGTTTTTAACTTCAACCAATTGCAATTCGAATGCTCCCGTACCAATGACATCCTAAAGGCAAATGTAATAGACAATATTTTATTGAGAAACAATCCAATCTGATATTATTGTGAATGAAAACACAATACGAATCAATTATTGTATGCTCCTACTAAAACAATAACTGTGTTTTTCCAATCCCCCAAAATAGTTATCCCAATGCCCCTAAAATACTTCTTCCAAAGCAATGAATTCAATCGGTCAAACTAAATGTGCTGTCAACACTGCATCTTCTTTATCATTGACTTCACTTTGTTATTTAACAATCGAAACGAACCTTCGAATGGAAAACCAGTACAGTCGCTACGAGAATAATAAACTGTAAACTCCCAAAATATGTATACATTTCTTGATTATCTCCTCACGAGTACAGTCTCCAGTAGCACCCCAGTACGGTCTGCAAGTTCACGCCACATCAAATCTAAATAATAATGAACGTTCGTTGTGATAGTAAATCTACGCCGCATGTGATACTGAAGCCCAAATCGTGTCCTCTTCAATTCAAATATTTCACGATCTGCCGGGTTGACATCCCTTGGGACGGTGTAGAACAAAAAGACGCATGCGCACATTCATAAATTATCTTCTCGCCAAAAGGATTTACACTAATTTTAATGCAAAAGTATTGCCACAAAAATTACAGAGTATTCATATCTGCGCTATTCATATTTATCATAAAGACTAAATAGTACATGCTGTTGAGAACAATAAAATCGTCGGGCAGATGGCCGGGCCGCAGTCTTGTTTCATCTTGAAAATCATGTCTGCTCATGGCCGCCAGGCCGGAATGTTATTTAAAAGGGGGGGTTGACTCGCTTGTACAAATCTTGAGTAATTAAGACCCTAATTATATAAAATGTAAAGATCAATTGGCAGTTGAGAGATACTTAAAATAAAAATGATCCATTTACGGCGATATTGTAAAAATACACGGCCCCCATAAGCGTGCCGTTTGTCAATTAGAGTTTGACAAAACCGTGACGTTCCCCCCATTGTCATCTTAAGCCGCCTTTCGTATCTCATTGAAAAATGGACACAGGGGAACCCGCTAAAGACACACAGCACGCGCCTGAAAGTCTCCAGCACGCGCTGGTTTAGACCGCTGTTGTTGCCGCTCAATCACCGTTCAAAGGCTGGAATTATCCTTTAAACCCCGGAAAATCACAAGAGAAATCCAACATCTGTTCTTGGAAGATTAAAAAAGGCATTCAGCATTTGTTATGTGGCCTGCAACGCAACAACGAAAAATCTAATATGGTCATCAGAGACCACGCAAAATTTACTGATCATCATAATCATCATTTATTATTTTGGTTTGCAAACAGTCTCTAAAAAAGATTTAAAATCTAACAATTAAAAAATATGATTAGCAAACACTGCAGTACAACAGTGCGTTCAGAGTTAACAGAGGTGCAATTGGTAAACATTAGAATGAAAGTGTGGGAAAAAACAGACTATCATCATGTAACTAGTTGGGCATAGCGGACTTTGTTTTCATAATCCAGTAGGCCCACTGCGCGAAAAATTACAGGGACCGATTGAAAAATCTATCTGAATGAGTATGAATAGGGTTTGGAAACATGCCAAGTTAACCTGTATTTCACTTTGAAGTTGTGGTTTCAAGTTCAATGCAAAGAAATCTGTCTTGTAAAAATTATAAACTCACTACTTGTCTAAAACTCACTACTGAACTGAGTAATTTAACACAATGTTTAGTACGTCAATTGTTGGGTAAGACTCTTTAAATTATAATAAAAAATCGGGTAAAATAATTGTCTAAAAAACAATTCATTTTCTTTTAAACTATGGTATTTTGTAAAATTGCATATTTTCAAAATCAAATTTTTTCACAAATCATATTGAAAATATAGATAAGCAAAAGTTGGTAAAATTTGTCAACTCTTGGAGACAAACATGGGACAACGAGTGGAAATTCTGGCAGCTGCCCCTCGTAATATTTAATGGAAACTGTGAATGTAGATGTGACTATAAAAATTTGCGATTTTAAAGGCATGTTTCTCCGTTTCTCTCTGTTTTAATAAAATTGCTTTGCTAAAGGACGTGAATAATTTGTTTGACAAACTTCGCTTTGGTTCCAGTCAAGTACACAAAGACTCTTCTATCACAAGACTCCAAATTTTATAACAAAACATCACACTTTATATTATTCCACGGAGTAAAATTATAGGAAGCCAAACCCTGCTTTTCAGCTTCCAGGAATAATTTCTTATTTTTTAAAGACATCACCGACTTCACAAAAATTTGTAAGTATTGGTCCGATCTGGATACACGGTTTTATTGTAAATGTAAGAAACCCGAAGGCTCCACAGTGTAAGTTTTTTAAATTTGGACAATTTATGACCAAATTTCACCAGTAAAGTTTCTTAAAAGTTTCTTCATTGAGTATGAAAAATTCTGTTTTGACCAAGAATTCTTTTTTCGACAAAAGCATTAACAAAAACTGGTACATATTGTAAGTTTTATACACAATCTTCACTGAATTAATCATCTGACATCATGTCCATTCCCTTAATATCATTAAGCATTTATGTATCTTCGCTAAAAAATTCAAAACTTTCTTGGCGAATACTCATTTACTAGTTAAAGTTTCTTAAATTTTCGTGGATTTCACCGGGGAGTTTCTTATAAAGAAACCCTACTTTCAGAAAAACTTTCATTTTAGTCCACAAAACACAGGTCTTATGCTCATTTTTTAATCTGAGTTAATTTTCTAATCCGAATTCTTAAATAAATTTAAGTCAAAAGCTCAAAATCTGATTCAGTACTGGGCCAATTTCTTAGTTCTCATAAAAAATTACGTGTACAATAAAATATTTTCATTGCTTTTAAAAAATGGAAACCTTGGTTTCTACAGGAAATTAACAAAAATCTGAAATAGATCAACCCATAGGGCAGGAAACGACAGCCGTAGCTACGGGATGAACGAGAAATGTACATCTCGTCGATCTGTCAGATAAATGGCAATCGACATGATTGTACATTACATCTCATGCAATGTACATTATTTCGTTTTATAAATCAAAAAAGAGTATAAAATTAGGAAAACCAGCTTAAAATAAAACAGCTTTCAAAAGCTTTGCAATATATCTTTGTTTCTGTTGTAAACCTTTTCACTTGAAAACAAATAACAAAATCAACTGTTTCGTTAGCATGTAAAACAATTGGCTTCTAAGCGCATTGTCTTTAGCCTCGTGGCACTTTGTGTTAGTTGTAATTCAAATGATCTATTTACATTAGGATCAGGTGCTCTCGTGTCGAATTAAATTTGACTGAAGAATTCACGTTTGCTGCATTGTTGTATGGCTGTTGTTGTTGTGTTGGTAGTTGATTTTATTTTGGCGGCTCAAGGTCAATAAGGCAAAACGCCTTGCAGTCATCAAGGTCTTGAACAACTAGTTAATGTTTGTCGTTAGTAAAACAGCTTGTCGTGGATTTTTTTTATCGAAAGTTCTATTATTTTAGTTAATCAGGGTGGCTTGGTATGAAAGCATTATATCTTTATTCAAAAACTGTCATGCAGCTCGGGGCACCTTGGGATAAAGTGATTGGGTTGTACCGTTTTAAGAACAAAATTAGACATATTCCGGGTTAATTTGAAAAGTATAAAAAGGCATGGGCATGATGGATAATTGTCATATGCAAAACTACAAATAGATAAGCAGTAATATTGCAATTGATATAGATAATTGATTCTTGGATTCACTATTCTGCTAAAAGGTAAACCCATAATGATGGTTTGTATTCAATTACTCTCAAAATGTATAATTCTGGGTACCAGTTCACTTTGCTAATTCCGAATTTCCTAGTAAAAACTACCCCCCCCCCCCCTTCGTGAATCAAGCAGGCAAGTAACGTGACATTTGTGGCTCATAATGATAATCTCCAGTCTCGCTGTATCAAAACTGGTAAATTACTTCTAAGTGTTCTCAAAGCCAAAAAACTCCATACTGCATCACAGCATATCTTCTAGTTTTAAAATATAAAAATTTACCACAAACTAAAAACAACGAGAGTGCACATCAGATAAAGTTTGAATTCAGTAAAGATTTGAACAACTTCTCTGGGGTTTGAATTATGACCCTGTCGTTAACATACATCTACATCTACAATACATCTACATCTCAATACATCTACATAATTCTGGACCATGAAACATGAAAAGATGGAATGCTAAGCTAACCTTTTTCAAATCCAAATAAAATTAAACTAGGGTAGGCCTATACCTTCCCCTATATTTTTATAAGAATACTTTCTTTAATTTCTAGCTTGAATTTTTTGTTATCTTCCAATAATTTGCCTTACTTTGTATTTTTTGTTATCTTACCAATAATTTGCCTCTTACCCAAACCAATGATATACAAAATGACATTATTATTTTTATTGAATTTTTCAGATCATTCATTTTCCATCTTTAGTTTATACGTGGTCTACATGTTGTATATTAGCTCGTCCGAGTTGCACATTACACATAATCTGAGTAGGTCTCCCCAAATATTATTTTTAGGCGTGTTTGCATTTTAAGACAAAAAAAATGAAGAGCACTTAAAAAGTACCAGTTGCAGCCTTACAGTTACCAAATTAACTTCCTAATGCACATTAAGCATTTAAATGAATGGTAATGACCCCTTTGAGCTATGAGCAGGAACAATTCCAAGTTGTGCAATGGCTCAAACGGAAAATAATTGGGCATTAAAAATCTTATCGTGTTTCAGGCAGGTGTACTCACAATCCTGAATTATGCAAAAATAATCGCAAACAAAGAGGTCAAAACGATCAGAAATTCCACAAAGGTAAAAATGTAGCAAGTTAATTCATTATGCTTCATTGAGTAAACGACAGGCCAGCTGGAGAAATGGCTTTCAATGGAACCCAATCTTTCCTTATCATGCCGCATACACAATTATGCCGCAAGTAAGCCAACCACAAAACGGTGGGTTGTTGGGACCATATGAAGAAAAGCAAACACACAAGGACTCTGCGAAGAAGGTCGTTCTTTTCGTGGTTTCGGAAATCTTGCACGTGAAGAGCCTTTCACATTTCCCACATGGTAGGATTAAGCTTCACTGTTCTCCAAAAATTAAAGGGTTTCCTTAATTTAATTTAGCTGTCTGTGATAGTTACCAACAGTCACAAAATTAAAAATTTAAAACTTCTGCTTCGTGTTTAGAGAAACAAGATATTATTGCTCCATACATTGATATATGTCAATCTTTTAAATGATGTGTATTTGATTAAAATTTAATACAATATTAATAGCCCACTATTAATGCAATAAATAATGAATATTCTGGTTTGATAAATCTTTCAATGTGTTTTACTTTAAGGTCTTGAACTGCAAAATCCACAACAAAATCCATAATAATCGCGGCGGTTTCTATTGAAATGAATAATAAAAAGCTTATCTGCGCCTTTTCATAAAAACACAATTTTATTTCCAAACACACAATTAAATATAATCAATAATATTTCTTGTCTAAACCAAAAATTTCTGGTGATCAGCAGTGTCTGGTAAAAACAAAGATGGTAGCACGGACTTTAGGGACCGTTGTGTGTATTTTTTATTTGTTTGTGTTTTGTATTTTTGGTTGCTCGTCAACAATTCACTTTTGCTCTGTCCTACCCCCCATGGAACTCCCAATGGGTTTATCGAAATTTGCGGGAAGACATTTTTTATGAAGAAAATTTATCCGAAACTGAGGCAGCAGTTCATCAATCTCACAAAAAAGAGGCTACGAATCTAACTTCCATACTGGAATTAAAATAAATGAGATGCTATTATTATATTAAAAGTCAAATTGTTTTTATAAGTAGTTATAATGAGAAATTTTTTTCTTAATTTCGTGTTTTTTTTTTTTTAAGGTTTTGGCTCCCATGTGCATTTCTTTTTATTGCATAGTATTTTTTTTGTTGCAAATAACAGATTTGAGTGTTCCTGATAACAAAATGTATTTTCATAAAATAGAGTTTTAAGGGTTGGGATAGAAGCTCGAAAACAAACCGGTTGGATCTGCTTCACACTTCATAGCGACTTCATAGCGTGACTAATTCCCATGATAAATTATTTAAGATTGGTCGTCAAACTGATAAAACGTAACTGCACAACAATAGAAAACGTCGTGAGTGCCACACCTACACCCATTCAAGTAAAAAAAGCGAATGAAGTCCCACACCCACTAGTAGAGTGACCCGTGAGTGCCACACCCATTTAAGTAGGAAAACAAATGAAGAAAGTGTTTGAGCGATTCAGTATTTGTATTTATAAAGAAATAAAAAACATATTTAATATAAAAAATACTGTCAAATAATAGAATTGCTGTTTGTTGGCCTTCGTTACATTGCAATGTATATCAATAAGAAACCGGTTTATGAGGAAATTAGACCTGGTTTATAAAAATAACTTAGTACTAGAAAAAAGACTCCCAAGCTTTTTCCTATGTGACTTAACATTTTACTTTCAGTCATTTAAAAAAAAATATCTTCAAAAAAATAATTCCACCTTCCAGCAAGACACTAAAGCTTCATCCATGAAAACTGGACCAGTCGGTGTTTCTCAAATTATATTTTTCAAACTAGCCAATGCATATACTTATTAATTCAACTACGCAGAAAACTACCATTTCGTTTCCAACTTTTGGAAGAACAATATGCAAAAACATTACATCCGGTGTATGCTATTACAGTTTTCCATGTAAAATTCATAAATGCCTAATTGCCAAGTTAAAAAAGATAAAGATCTAAATCTACACATTCCAGGATGATTAAGGATACATTTGTCTGCTACACAGGCAACTTAAATTCCTGGGCTGCAGAGACAATAGCAAAATGACTAGCAAAATGGCGAACTGGGCCTTCTGGAATGCAGTTGGGGGGGAGGGTGGTCGCCCCTTCTGCCCCCCATTGGTTCCACCTCCACTACTAGTTATACCTCCAACATGTAAACAAATACCTCCAAGGAAAGTAGAGAGCATGCTTTAATAAATTTCTATAAATTGCTTCTTTATATTTCTGACATTTATTATCTTCATAGGAAAAAAATTTCAATAAGAATTTCAAGGCAAGAATTTCGATGGAAAAGGCAAAAAATAGGCTTGTACCAGGATTAAAGTATTTTTAAAGTTTTCCAAAAATCATATAAAGAAAATACAACGCTAATCTAAACTCTTAGTGCGCCCAAAGAAGAAAAGATATATTCTTTGTCTTTTCACTGCTTTAAAATGAACTCAAAACTAACATTTTAGTTTGTGTGATTCATTCCAAAGATAGCCTTCTTGCCCCAAGTCTATGTCGTGCCAAATCACAAATGTTTGTTTGGTCGCTGAGTACTTTCATAGCATTTCCTCGATATGTTGAGTACGAAATAAAATTTGTGATTCGGCACGAAATAGACTTGGGGAGGTCTAGAGATTACTGACATGCAAGAAAGATCTAAATATGTGTTTGTCATACAAGCAATAAAATAGTGCAATTCCGAATTTCAAATTTCAAAAGACTATAAATAGATCTAAACATATAAATAATTTTATGTGTGAAATCATATAGTCAATTGAATTGTCATCTCTGATGAGAAAGCTGGGCAACCTTCACCCTACAGCAGATACACACTGATTTTTCAAAATTTGAAATGAAATGAAATTTTCTGGTGAGTAAACAAACGCGTATATTTTACTTCGATCATTTTCAACATGGGCCAACATGGTGAAAAAGTTCTCTCTAACGATTACGTTCCCTCTTGATTACGCAGACTTTAGTTTTCTACTCATCTTGCCTTTGACCTGTTATAAAAATTTCTTGACCTTCTGTTTGGCTTGTGGTCATTTACATTAGCCTACTAAGCGGTGTGCCCATAGGGGGGGGGTACGGGGGCGTTGTACCCCCAATATTTTATCTGCCGGCATAAACGACATTTTTGACGGCAAATTAAAATATATCCCAAGTAAAGAAGGCAAATTTCTGTCGGAAATTATTTGTATAAATGTCATCATTTGAACACTGATTTTTCAAAGTTATTAGCAAAAAATACATTGTTGTTTTCGAGAAAAGATCAGGACATATTCAGCCTTTATTAAGTTTAAAAATTTCACAAAACAACTCCCAGTCAATAGTTTACAAATGTATTGTAGAAACCACAATATGGCCACGACAGTCAATCTGGTTGTCTAAGAATATAATTTTGCTAAAAAAAATCAACCTTTTTTGTCATTAGAATCCAAAACAGGCTCGATAGCAATTCCAGCAATCTTGAATTTTAAACTTTTGTTAAGCCTTTATATCAGATTGAATCATATTGGAGTCGTTCTAAGCCAATCTGAAGGGCGTGGTCACACAAAATACTATGTGCCCAACTGGCGTTGTGTTAGGGCAGCGTTGAAGATTTGGTCACGTGCAAGTGCAATTTCTTTTTAGTAACCTCGCCCTTTTTGTCGGCACCTTATGAAGTTGTACCCCCAAAAATACCTTTAAAGTTTGGCCTCTGAGCCTACAATACTTCTTTCTCTTAGAAATTATGACCGGGCGTTTGTACTTGAAGTTTCTTGGCTTTTCCAAAAATTCAGTGCTTGTCATCATTGAATATGCCAACCTTACAGTGACAAGTATTGCATATAAAAAATCAAACATTAAACTAAAATACCCAAATTCCTAAAAAAGCGGAACTCTAAAAGTACTGAAAGTTTCTTGAGAGTTTCTCAGGTTCTGATGAAAACAAATACATTCAAAAAGTTTTGTTCAAAAGAGAGCTAACAGCAGTATTATCACAAATTGAAGTAACTATAACTATCACAAAGTGAAGACTTAAGACATAATGAAATTTCTTAAATTCTCAGCCTCGGCACTAAAAGTTTCTTTCTATGTTTCTATTAAATATGGAAAGTGGCAATGGAAGAGAAATTGGTTCAAAATAACACATTTTTTTCAAGATCCCTAACATCTGCCAAAAAAATTGAAGATCCCTCTTGTCAGTCACAGTTTTTGACAGATCCTTCTTTCTGATGCTAAAATATTTGGCATCTATCTACAGGTTTGTAAACAATTCAAGACCACCCCCCCCCCCAATTTCTCCCCCTTCCCTTCTCAATATTCAGTGACCGATCCCTTACTGTTACTCTATCATGCATCCAGTTTATGTTTCTTTATAGTTTGCTTAACCTTCTGAAATAGATTAACAAGTTATAATAATTAGCAAAACGGCTAAGATATAAATCAAACAAGCGGGTAAATCGTGAAGAAATCGACTTCCCTGTTAATCGCACGCAGATGACCAGTTTGCATGTTCAGTCTAACCATTCATTTTGTTGCAAAAGGAAAATAGGTAACTGCAACAACCTAAACCTTATTTGGAAATTCCTGTTAAACTTCAGTTATTACATGTGGCTAGACATAAACGATATGTTCTCACGGAAACTCTATTTTCCTGACGTAGTAAATCGTTCTTTTAAAGTTTTAAACTATGAATAGGCCGATAAGAGGTTTTATACTTGGAAAGGGTATCATTTCACTGATACAAGCAATAAATCTGTTTTCAAAAGCCGGCAAAAATTGTCAATGAAGAATGATATAAAAATAACTGGGTATCCCTACTGGAAGCCAAATTAAATTAAAATTCCTTCCAATTTTTTTCAAACTTTCTTCAGCTTTGTGAATGGCAGGCCTTAGGCCAAGGCACTTGCGGATAGCGGAAATAGCTTATTTTTGTCCGGAAATGCGAAAATAGAGAAAAGTGTTTGCAAAAATGCGAAAATATATACACTTCAGTGACCCCCCCCAAAAAAAAAAATAATAAGAGTACCATGTAATGATCACGTCACTAACTTGCAACAACAACAACATCAATAACAGCAACATAACACTCATAACACTCAATTTGGTAAATCAATAAAAAATTCTTGGAGTTTTTCACAAAAAGGTCATCAAAACAAATAGCTAAATGTTGTGATACCAAAAAATACCCCTTAAAGTTACCAAGCGTCATTCGGCAAGGAAGATATCAATTTAAAAGCCTATACTATATCACATTTATAATACCCTATTTTTTGATGATTTTTAGCGTTCTATATTTTGGCGCTAAGACTCCATATAGATACAAAACTCTTCTATTCTTCAATTTTTGGAAGCGCTCTTTTGTCAATAGATTCTAAAATCTATTGGACGCAATGAATCTAAAAACTCATTTGGCGCCAATTCCCTTGTCCACCAAGGGTACAACTAGAAAAATAAGTATACTGGACTTGTTCAAGTCAATATCAGTGAAGTACCAAAGCCACCAAAGCATTATCCTTTAACAGAGATGGTGATTTTTCTAAAAGACTGTAGGACCAGCTGTTTGTTCGCGTGATGGTATGGCCTAATGACAGCAGGTGCCAGGTACTTGGTGAACAGAAAACAAATCTGGCCATACTTGTTTTTACCACTCGACACGTGCAGCTACGCACAATTCATAAAGTTTTGAGAAATGCTAGTATCTTTCATCTCAGTTTACTTTTACTTCAGAAATGTTTGGCCGAGTAGAGAGTTATTAGAAAAAATCAAATTTGCCAAACCAGCAGTCTGATTGCGTTCACATGTCCGGTTGAAAACATTTGAAGCTCGTTTTCTTTTTACTTATTCAATTCCATCGTTAGCCATATTTGTTGTTGCTTCCTGGAATTTTGTATCAATTCTGCACTGTAAATGATTTATTGCTAAGATAACATCTAAATCCCATTTGGTACGTGCAACTTTATGTTGATGCAATATGCAATCAGTTAAAATTGATTGGTCGTCTTTTCATTTTATTAAAAGAAAAACACGGTAGAATAAAATTTACTGTAAATTTAAAGTTTTCAAAATGAGATGAAAAGTTTTATTCAAATTCAATCACCTTCCTTGTGTATTAAGGAGGGTCTGTGTGATGTGGGCTTGGTGAGACGACAATTTTAGTTAAATAAACCACACCAGGCTTTACTGTTATCAAATTTGTGCCAGCGCACAATGAGAAATTTAACCCACCTGACTAGGCTGGCTTTGGACTCGTCACATATATTGTAATATTAGTAATAACTTATTCAAACCTGAGGAATGTAATAACAATTAGTGCAACCATTCGTTTCAGCAGAGCGTAAACCGTTGTGCTAAATATTCTCATATCTTCTAGAGCTGAATTACTTGGTTGCGTTTTCGCGGCAAGTTCAATTTAAACCAATCAGAGGCAACACATCTTGAATTACTGCTCTTTGATTGGTGCAACAATTTTTTATCGCAACAAGCCAGGCTGGCTCTGTAATATTAATTCAATATCATAATTCACAGTTTGATCAAAATACGTGTGGAGTACAGTATGGGATATATCGTTCTTGTTCATATGAACCATTTTTCGGAATGTAAAGAGTGATCTCCAGAAAAGTGTTAGGTGCGAGGCGTTACAAGCATGCATCAAACAGTTTACTGGTCGCAAGCGATTGCTTCCAATCCGTTTTCAATAAATTTATCTTAACTCTCTGAGTGGCCTCATGGCATTTGCTAGCGTATATAAAAAAAACCTCCCAACATGCTTCAAGAAAGTGTGTGCATGTTCGATATTTGCAAGCAATCAAAACAAAACCTCATTAGTGCATCTGCTCTCAAAAGCTCCCTGCTTTGCATAAGCACTATGACGCAATAAGTTCGTGCACAAATTGTTTGCCTCAAATTTATTAACATACAAAGACAAGACCATTCAACTGCAATATTATCGGATTTCTAGAACTTTTTACCACACACAAAATCGCCTGTGAACAGGTCTATACTAGTAACTTTTTTATGATAATCGTCATTACTTAGTAAGTACGCACAGGCCCACTGAAGAGTGACAAAGGGGAAATTGCCCTGGGCCCAACGTCAACAACGGCTATTTCCAGGGACAGGCGTGCATAAACATTACTTTAAACCCTATGGATGTAATAAAAAAGGGCCTTCAATGTTTCAAGGGCCCGTTACTTCTCTCGGCCGCCCTGCGTACCCACCGAGGAGGTGAGTGCATGCCAAACTGAGAGCATAGTACATCTAGGGGGGGGGGGGGCTGTAGATTTAAAACAATTAATTAATTGAACCATTGTTCTGAGAACAATAGGTACCCCAATCTAGAAAAGCTTCCGACAGCTCTGTATCAACCAACTATACGAAAACCATAGAAGTCAATAATAGCTATAGTTTAAAAGTTCAGCCTATCAACAAACAATGCGAAAACATTAGACAAACGATAAACTACCATAGCACTAGTGCACAAACAACCTGGTGTCTTTTTTATTATTAATATCGCAACATATGTATGAATGAGCATACATGATAATCAACATCAGGTAGACAATTGAGACTATTAAACATTGCAAATGTTACAAACAAAATTTAGATTTGCTTCTTCTATATCAAATACGTGTTCCATGTCTTATCGACACGGTCACCCATTTTCGTGTGTAAACAATCGCTGAAAATGAACTGGTTGTAGTCTCTGCAGTAAATAATCAATGAAAGGGTGTTTACAAAATTAGCGATAGTAGGTAGCTCAAGAATGTGTTATTCAACCAGACCTTGTAGGTAATGTCTCAGGCTATTATAGAAAGATTAAACAATTTTTAAGATGACAGGATAGACAAAAACAAACTCTACCTTGAATTAATCAGAAAACTGTTTTATGTTAGCTCAGGAATTTATTCCTCTAAAAAACCTATTTAGCAAATATAACGCAATTAAAAGCTGTGTACATATCTGCAGCAAAACGAAAAGAGAGTATTAAGCTTCTTGAAGCAAACGATACACTTGTGGAATAAATACTTTTGCTAATCGAAAGACGAGGAAACGTCCCGAGGGTGAGGGTTACTTCAGCAGGCAGATGACAGGGGGTGCCATTTGACATATGAAATCGGACCCTAAAATGTATACATTTTTCAAATACATAGCCAAATGTTTATAAGAAGCAGAAAATACCTAACCTAAAAATAAATATATAATTTTGTACAAACATAAATGAAACTTGAATACCCTTGATTTCATCTTACCAAAAATTGTACCCCAAAATCTATTTTCTGCCTGTGGACCTGTCAATATGAGGTTGGCTGGCTCGTTGAGCCAACCTGGTTTGCCTCGCCGGGGTGAATTTCAATTTGTGTTCATATGGAACGAGCCGGCTCGCCTTGCGAAGTGTTTTAACAATGCTTTGTCTTGGCGCCAAAAAACTTACAAAAGACAGCACTGCCTGGCTCGGTTAACCGGGCCGGCCCGTTTGTAAGGCTTCATTTGGGAAAAATTCCCCTCGGTCAGGCGGGATCCCGGTAGTACTCAAGCCAGATCTCAGTCAGACGGGCTGGCCCACTTCTCGTATGAGCACACATTTAAAATGTAAAGACTTTGACCAGGCAGGCGAGATCTCACCTCAACAATTCCCACCCCCCGACCGGGCGAGCTAGCCTTATATGAACCGGCTGAAAGAAAACAAATCCCAAAAATGACACATCCCGTCGCAGTATATAAGGAAGATACCCCCTGGGAAAAACATGGTATTAAAGATAAAAGTATTAATCATGCAACCCTGCAATCCGAAGCTATTGTAAATAACTAACAACAGTATAAAGAAACGTTGGTAAGAAAATTTCCCGCAATTTTTAAAAAGGTATCATACACAACTTGGTTCTCAAGAATTGAGATATTTTTGAAGCTCTAAGCAACAAAAACACTCGTAAACAAATACGAAGCAAGCAACAACTTGTTTGAATATAAATATTGATAACATTATAAAATTATAAAATCATTATAGTATTATAAAATCAATTCAATTTTTTCAAGCCACAATGATCAGCTACATAGTGTGAAGCATAATCATCCAACATCATTTGTGGATTTCATCCCAGCCTCATAACCTATATTCCAAATTGAGCTTTCGAAAGATCTAAAATTAAGCAGCTGGGGTTTCGAATTTTGTTTATATAAAACGGCGTAAACATAACAAAGCTACCAATGAATCAGAAAAGGAACCACAAACGATAGACGACTAAACAAGAGAATGCGTCAAAATAAAGTGATTTCAAAAAGGCCAGCTGGAGTTTAAATTTTCTGCAAAGCAAGATTGGTTTTTCGAAAAGGTCGTGATGGATACAAGCAAACAAGAAAATATTTGTATGGTATCCAATGGAACAACACCTGAGTGAGTGAGTGAGTTATCGTATTTAACGTGCCTAGCCCGCGAATATCTCGAGAAAGTCTCGTTTCCAGCAGGGGACACGGGTTATACATAACCTTTCAGTTTCAGGCACATACACTTGCTATTCTCGCAAGGTATGG